>SJYV01005751.1:2545083-2569082 GCA_006410875.1 Neotragus pygmaeus | reverse complement strand
CGGAGGGGCAAGAGTAGCTGTCTGAGCTCAGTGCCAGGCAGCTTTCTAGTCCAGACACCATCAAATCCCCTAATGGGAATTTCTTTTAATTTTCTTCTCTTTATTTTTCTTTTTTGTTTCCATACCTAAAACCACAACGTGTTAAACAGCCTCTTCACAATCACATTTGGATCCAGGAAAGTTTGAAACGTTTCCACATCAGACACACATGGCAATTTTCTCCTCCACAGAAATCCACACAGCCCATACCAATAAAACACAAGGTACAGAACCAGTATTACACAGAAACCAACACGCTGTAACCTACCGCGTTAAAAACCACAAAATTGTCTCCCTGCAGAACGAGCCTCCCTCCTACGGGAGTGGCCAAAGATCAGAGCATTTTCAGGCAGGTTTCTTGGGAGTGGAGGGGGGGGGGTCCTCCCTCAATTTGGGTGCCTCCACCACAGCCTTTTAATTTCAGAAATGTTTCCGAAGGGAGATAATGAGTATTTCTCCGTGAATTGTTCTTTCTGTATCTCTCCAGCCGCCTGCTCGCCCTCGCTGGCCTCAAGGGAGATTCCAGGCCCTCCAGAGACCAGGACGTCTCTCAAGCGCCACCGCCCCTCGTGCCAACGGTGCCGGAAAGCCACGGATACCCGTCCCCGCACCGCACCGGGCAAGAGAACTGCGGCGGGGCACTTGGGGGAGGCCGGAACAAGGGAGAGATGGTGGGAGGGGGAGGGGGCGCAAACCCACAGAGGCCGTAGCAACCGGCTTTATGCCGACACCCCAAGTCCAGACACCCCCCTATCCTTTCTTTCGCAGCCCTCTAGCTTAAACCTCTTCTCCCAGCTTAAAAAGGCCACTTAGAGCTCGCCTCCGTGGCCCCTTTCGGTTCCTCCGACCGTCTTCCCCGCCTTGCTTCTCCTCCAGGAAGCAACCACCCCTCTCTCAGCCACCGAATTTCCTAGGAAGCCTCTCCTTGCAGCGCCCAGAGGTGGGGTTCAGCCCTGTCTTGGAAGAGGGGGGAGAGAGACAAACCCAAGCCCCACCCCCTACAAAACCGATGCAAAAGAATAAGAAGAAAATTGTAGAATCTCCCTTACCTTTGCAGACCTTGGGGTTTCTTTCCTCCGATTGAAAGGGGTGGGAGAAAGGGGGGCGGGGAAGAGCGTTCGGTTTCTTCTTCATCTTCCAGATAATATTGTCCCAACCTGAGAGCCGTTGCTTCCCCTTCTCTGACTTGGGAGAGAGGGTGTTTCGCTTTTCTGATATTTGCATAGAAAATGGAGTAAGTTCTGGCTTTGAAAAATGGTATCAGGCTGCAGTCCTGGGCAGATTGTCCATTTACTCTCCATGATGACTAAAATCCCAGATCAGCAAGCAAATTAACTTAGAAATTAAAATTATTTTTGGTTCTCTCTTTTGTGTAATTCCCACCCCTCCTTCTCTCTCTCTCTCTCCCGCTCTCTCTTCTTTTCTCTCCCCCTTGGTTTTCCTCTCTCTCTTTTGCTTTATCGAGCTGATACTGAAGTATAAAAATATCAAGAGGCTGGAGCCCTGAAGGACGACAGTGCTCCGACCTAGGTGTGGTGTCCAAAAGAATGCTGCATTATAACCACCAGGGAAATGATAAAAAGTTCATGTTCACGATCGCCCGGCCACATGACCGGCGCTGGCCAATCGCTGGATTCAACCACTCATAAACTTCTATCACAAAGTTGTAAATTTTCATAAAACAACAAGGAATTTATTGCATTTCTTCATGGCTGCTCCACCAGCAACCCTTTTCTCAGTCGCCATCTTCTTTTCTTCTCCTTCTCGATTTTTGGGGAAACCCCAATCTGAGAAGGTGTGAGATTTGGGGTGTGGGGAATCAGATAGAGGAGGCACGAGCATCCATCTGGGAAGGGGGTTCTTTTGGGAACCTCCCTATTCTCACTGGAGCTCTGTCCTTCTTTTCTAGTAAAAATTCACCCCAAAACCTCCACACAGGGTCTTTTCTAAGGCAATTTGGGGGTGAGTTGGGAGCAATAGCCAATGTTCAGAGCTGCCACTAGCCTCAGGGCAAAATGAAAGCGTCAAAGCCCCCTCTCCCCCTCTGAATGCCCCCCTCACTCCCAGCCCTATAGATGGCAGGACCCCACCTGTGAAAGCTTGTAGCACTGCGGGTGTGGGGGCCGAAGATTCCCCTAGGGCCTAGCTTTTGTCCCAAGTAAGGTGGCTGTAATGGAGGCTAAGGCAGACACTCTAGCCACCGAATGACTGTCTCTGCACCCCAGGATTTGAAGGAGAGCAAAGCCGGACCCAGACCTTTGGCTCTCTCGCCCAAATGTGCACTTGCCCAGATTCCCAAGGACAACTCCCCATGCTCTCTGCAGGGGGAGAGGGTGGTCTGCAGTCCTTAATGTGGGTACTGCAGGTTTAGGAGCCTTTTACTTACAAATTTAGAGTAAACAGATATTCTTCAACCTTGCTTCCTTCCAATCCTCTTTCCCCCTTTCAGTGCCCGATGCCTGTTTTTTAAATTTAAATAAGCCAGGATTTATAATCCAATAAATACTAAAAATCAGCTCCGAAGGTCTAGATGGCATCCTCCGGTATTTCTCAATCAAGGGGATGTTCTGGAGCCAAACAACCCAAATTCACCCCGGGTTTCCCAGGTCCCCTGATATACGCCGGTATTTTGAATTGAGCTACCAGCGTCCAAATTCAGGAAAGGAAATAACCTCCCTCGGAAAATGTTCTTCTTTTTCTCTTTCTCTGTACCCCGGAGAAGATTTCCAGATTTCCAGCAGCGCGGACAGTGGGCAGAAAAGCGCGGAGGCAGCCGGCGGAGCTCGAGAGGCCCGGCGGCCCGGCGGCCGGGCTCAGAGCGGCCGGGATGCGGCCACAGCAGCCGGCTAACTCGCACTGCTCAGCCTCTCGCTCCCGGCATTCATTTTTTTCTCCCCCAATTTTAAGTTTTATTTGGGTCCGTGGATCAATTTAGAGTGAGGTAAATTAAATGAAAGTAAAATAAATTGAAATAAAATAACCGAATAGCTCTTGCAGAAAATATTTGCGGGCTGAGCGGAAAGCCGGGAGCATCTCGAGGTTGGAGGCCTGTATGGGCGGCCGGGAGGTTTCTGCTCGCTCGCTCGCCCGGCCTGTGCCCAATGCCGCCTGCCCACCCACCCGCCGGCTGGAGAAGGAGCGGATTTGGGTGGTCACCTTCCCTTTCCTTCTGCTCTTCCTTAGCTTGGGGCCTAGCACTTTGGATTTCAGCTTTGTATGTTTGTGCCCCGGGGCAGTGCCGAGCCACAGCCTGGTGTGAAGGCTTGGATGAGGAAGGGTCTGTGGAACTCGGGGGTTTCGTTTGGCTCGGTTTTGTGAATGTGTGTGACTGAGCATGTGGACTCAAGGTCGTGTTTACTAGGGGGCAAATGTGAGTCTGTGTGTTTATAAGCCAATGTGTGAGTGTTACCCTCGTATATATAAATGTGTCTGTGAGTGAGTGTGAATGTAGGTTTACTTGTGTGAGTGAATGTGAATACATGTGTTCTGGAAAGGGTTTGGGATATGTGAATGCTTGTATATTTATTTGTGAACATAATGAATATGAATGTTTGTGACTTTATGACAAAGTGTATATTTATGTGCAGTGTCAGCCTGTAACTGTGATTGTGTGCATTTGTGTGTCAATGTGTGTAAAAAAAGGGGGGGGGACTACATATGTGTGGTATATGGCCAGAGCAAGGAACACAAGGAAAAAGAGGGCAGATACCAGCACATTAAGAAGTGAGCCGCAGCAGAAGCTGGGCACTGGTATGCATAAGTATCTCTCACCCACTCCCAGCCTTAGAGACACAGAAAATAGGACATATGTTTATTTTTAATTTCTTTTATTTCTCCATCTTTCAGATATACATAGAATGGAAAGAGGACCACCGGGCTGGCAGGAGCAAGGAGCAGCAGGCAGGCCAGGTGCACAGAGGGGACACTTGAGCTAGTTGGTGGGTCCTTGGGGCTCCCTAAGGCCCCTTCAGTGCCGCTACTGGGAAGGCAGGGGGCTCAGGAAGGCAAGGAACCACACACAGTCCAGACCCACAGACCACAAAGACAGCATCAAAGAGGGGGCTTACAACACAAGATTTTACCAAAGACCTTACAATTAGCGACATAAAAAAGGGGGAGGCAAATTCCAGAAAGCTACAGGACAGGTAGATGATGTCCTTTCCATACAGTACAAAACAAACCTGACGGACTTTCCTATAGGTAGTATTTTTTTCAGTGTTAAGAAACCAAAATTTCACCTTCTCTCCTTAAAAAAAATTTAACTGCTTTCCATTTAAATAGTTTTGTTTTTTGCTTTTTTTCCTATTTGACTTGAGTTTCCTGGTTCAGTTCCCAGAGCTGAGCTTCTCTCTCTCTTTCTACCTTTCTCTTCTCTCTTCCTCTGCCCTTTCTCTGTCCCTCACTCTTCCTCATCTTCCTCCACCTCGGCCTTGTCCTGGCTGGCGGCCCCGGGGCCTGAGGTCTTGTTCTCTTTTTTCCACTTCATGCGGCGGTTCTGGAACCAGATCTTGATCTGTCTTTCTGTGAGACAGAGCGCGTGCGCGATCTCGATGCGCCGCCGCCTCGTCAGGTAGCGATTGTAGTGAAACTCCTTCTCCAGCTCCAGGGTCTGATAGCGGGTGTAGGTCTGGCGTCCTCGCTTGCGGTCGGTCCCTGCGCAGAGTATTTACGGGAGAAAAGTCAGTGCGTGCAGAATAAGCCATGACAAGGAAAACCATGCAAGTGACCCCAGAGTGCGACTCTAGGCCTGGCCTGAGGGCTTTTCGCAAAAGGAGACAAACCGCCTTACAGGTCCAGTCTACCCCCTCCCCCATCCTGTTATGGAATGAGGAGGAGGTGAGAATTTGCAGATTTCCTTGGCGCAGTGGAGTTGGTCTGAGAGCAGTTGCCCTCTGGTATTTTCCAATGAGGTTCAGGCTGAAGCTCAGGCTGTCCTGCCTGCCCACCTGCCCAGACAGCTCAGCCCTCCAAAGCAATTTTTGGGCCTCTGGGAAGGCACAGGAGGAGAGGAAAGACAGCAGCCTGGTTTGGGGTGGAACACTCAGTACCTGGCTGGTGCGGGCAGACGGGTAGGGGAGAGCTTCCCAGGTTAGGCCCCAAACCCTGAGGAGGCTGGAGAGAGGTTGTGCTGGGGGAGGTGCTGGTGCCAGCCCTCCTAGGAAGGAGACAGTGGGAGGAGGGGTTGGGGGCCTAATTTCAAGTCAGATAAAAGCCAAGCTGAAATGTTTATGAGCAGAAAAATTTGGGCTTTAATAAATCAGCTGGAAAGGCAGTTGAATTATGGAGCAGGTAATGGGAACTGTGACCACTAATACTGATGGAATAAGAGCTGGGCTTCTCTTGGCCCTCAACCCTGGCTGGACTGGGAGCCTCTGACCACATATCTTGGGTCTCCTGGATCTTGAGAGAGGCCTCGGAGTCCAGGGCAACACAAACAAAGCTGTCTGGGACAGGCTTGTCAGGAGACCCCCACAGAGCCTCTGGTCTCTTGGGGTTTCTGCAGTAGCTGCCTCAGTGGCCTGCACTCTCTCTTGATTTGACTTCTTGGAGTCCTTGTTTCTCCCCTAAGAGAACATCCATCCTTCTGGAAGGACACTTGAAAACTTGGCCAGTTCTCCAGGGGTGCTAGGAAGGGCACCTGAGGAAGTCAGCTGGCCTCCCCATGAGGCCTCTGCTCCATTCTCTAGTTCTCCTGCCTCCCCCTTCCCAAGTTCACTGGGGAGTCAGAAGCCTCTCTCTTTTGGCCTCAGCCCCCCGCCTCTCCCCACCTGCCTGTGTCCCTGACTGAATCCTCATCTCCTCTCACACCCCCTCCTCCTGCCAGGCCTCTAGAGCCCACCTCTAATTGTCCAGAAGGGAATAATGGGGGAGCGGGTTGGCTGGGAGGAAAGGGGGAGGGGAGAACTGCTCAGAGCTACAGCCCCCTCCCCCAGACCTCAGCCAAGCTGGGGCTGAGGGGACACACCCAGAGATGAGATCCCCGGCGGGGGAAAGGAGAAGGGAGGGGAGGAGACCCTAATGGCTATTCTCTGCAAACCCCAGCCTTCCTCCGCAAGACAAACGGCCTCGTCTCCAGCCCGTGCCGGCGCGGCTGATAAATATTTAAAGCTAAAAGGCCGGGAGGAAGGGTGGGGGGTGGGCTGGGGTCTCGGAGCGCCGCGGCGTCGGCGAAGAGGGATCCGCCAGGGAAGCAGAGCGAGCCTGAGAGCACCAAGCAGATGGGAGGGGGGCGGCGCGCCGTGTCGCGGCTCAGGGGGGCCGCGTCCCCAGGGCCGATCTCCTACCAGGAGCACTCTGGACGCGAAGAAGGGCGGTTGGCCGGGAAGGGGGCGCCTTCCGGGATATGTGCCCGGGCCACTGCGGCTCGGGACGGCTCGGTGCGCGGCGTTACCTGAGCTTCGCATCCAGGGGTAGATCCGGAAGTTACTCTCGGCCGCCAAGTCCGAGTCCCTCTGCTCCTTGGCGCCCGCCGCCTTGGCAGAGTCGCCGGGACACACCCCGGAGAGGTTCTGCTCAAAGGGCGCGCAGTGCATGTTGAAGGAACTCGGCTCGAGCCCGTAGCCGGCCGCGTAGACGCCGGCTGCGCTCTGGCCTGCCATGCCCCCCCCGCCGGGGTACAAGCCCTGCATCGAGGCGGCGAAGGAAGCGCCCGAACCGGCTCCATAGCCCGGGCGCTGGGGGTTGGAAGCAAACGCACAAGAAGTTTGTTCGGGGAAGGCTCCGGTAGCGAAAACCGAACTTGCGGCAGGATATTTAGAAAATAAAGCATTCGCATAATACAATGAACTCATAATTTGGCCGGATGATTTGTAGGCAGGGACGTTTTAGTGTCGGTTTTACGAGATTCCTTGATATATTACAGAATTAGAGTCCAGATTTACACCAAAAAGGACCCCCTTTTTCCTCTCTGGACCACGTGACCCCGCCCACGTGACATCCGCTCAGCCAATGGCCGATCAGCCTCCCCACGGCTCCCGGTAATGTGGAAAAAATTGTGTGGCGTTGGATTTATAAAATATGATCAATAATGAATGGGAAAGCCAGGCCCTATGGATTGGGCCTGGGGGGGCTCCAGGGCCGCTGTCGACCCCCGTGGGTTGGAGGCAGCTTGCAGGCGAGATTTGGGGGAGGAAGGGATTGAGTGGAAGGGAAAACAAATAACCTGAGTTGTCACCCACCCCCGCCCCATCCTCCCCAGCCCGTTACCCAGCCAGAAACAAACGCAGGGGTTGCACACAACCGGTGGGTGGGGGCGGGCAGGCCAGGTCNTGGGCAAGTATGTCACTTAATCAGTACATAGCTACACATAAGAAGGGAGGTGGAAGAGAGTTCAGGACTGGGGGGACATGCATACCTATGGCTGATTCGTATTGATGTATGATAAAAACCATCACAATATTGTAAAGTAATTATCCTCCATTTAAAATAAATAAATTACTTAAAAAAAATCCAGGATTCTCATTTAGTTTACACAATTCCCTGACTCTAAAAAATAAACAAAAAACAAAAAACAAAAACACCACTCTAACTTACTCTGAGATTGGGACCTGATCGCATGTTACCAAACCCATAATTTGATTATATAATGGTGGGCTTAGGGATTGTAGACTACAATTATATGACTGATAAATATTTTGAGAAGATGCTCAAGAAATTTTTAGGAAAGTACATGTCATTTCTAAGTTATCAAAGCTGTATTTTTTTCATATTGAATTTTAACGTAGACATCTAGAGATTATTGCATTAATACAGACATCTAGAGATTATTACATTATTCAAATGTAGACATGCAGAGATTATTGGTCTCCCACTGTGCACGAGCTTTTTCTGGCTATTCTTTGCGGCTTTATTGAAGTGCCTGTTAGGCACAGTAAGAATGAAGATCAAGGTTTTACACTGATTCTTTATTCCCAACCTGAAATCTAAAAGCTTATTGCCATTTTGCTTTGAATTCTTCGATTCACCTTGTGTTTATAAAGCACCAGCTGTATATTCAGTCTTCAGTGATGTGAGGAGTTCCCAAAGGCATTCAAGACTCGGTCTCTGGGAATTCACAGGCAAGTTAGGAGGCAAGGCTCACTAACATTAAACAACCAAGAGATCGTCACTGTTGTGTGGAGCCAGCACATCTGATGCTGTGACCTTAGTCCTCCGAGTGTGAAATGTGGACTAGCAGCGTAGCATCACCTGGGGGTTTGCTACCAACTCAATCTGCATTTTAACAAGATCTGTACATTAAAGTTTAAGGGGCTTTCATGTAAATAGTGAGCACCCGAGAAAGCTTGCTCTGGGTGAGGCCGGCATAGACTGGAGTTGTGGGGGAAGCCTTGACAGACAAGAAACAGATTCTTGGAAAGGAGTTAGGGTCTGGGTGATATGGACCAGTATTAAATATTGTTCTACACAAAAGCCACTCCCCATAGTTCTTGTTTGAGAGTTCCTAAAACTCCCAAACTCCTCCAGAAGAAGAGTCTGTAGGCAAGCCCTAGGGAAATGTATTTTTAACAAGCTCCACAGGAAACTTTCTAAACTAATTTCCATAAATGTAGAAGCAGGTGGAAAGGAGTGCATCCATGCAGGGAAATCTTACACATTGCCCGCTTCATCTCTCACCTGTTGCCCTTCGAGTTTACCCTCCTTACTGTTGCTGAAGTGAACTATCTAAAAACAAGTGAGGACATGTCTTGCCTGTTGCAAAACTCTGCTCTTGCCGAAAGCTCGATTCCTGCTCAGTGTGGCAAGGCAGTCCAGCCAGCGCTGGCCCTGACGTCCTTCCCCTTCAGTTCCCAGCTCTTCACCCCCTTGTCCAGGCAAACCATGCTTCTCAGCTGCCCAGAACACTGGGCCCTTCCATGCCTGAGCGATTTGCTTTCGATGCCCTTGTATTCCTTCTCTGTCTGGCAAACTCCTCATCCCTCACCCTCAATAGTCCCTCTAGTAGAAATAACAATAAGTTGTCTTTTTGCCGAGCTGTTTGATGTCCCTGTTCTAAAGCTGGCAACCAGATGAAGAGGTGTTCCTTCTCTTTGGGGTGGGGGACAACTGAACAGGCTTTTGATTATGCAAAAGCCTAGAGGGAGAGTTGGGACAATGAGCTTAGCTCCTGTTTGTATAAAATCAAGTGTGAGGGTCTTCTTCGAAACTAGAGACTGTTGTCATGTTACCTTTTTGTTTGTGTTTGCTTGCTTTCTCTTTGTGGCAGAAAAAGCTAACCAAACCAGTCTAGGTGAAGAGATGGGAGAACGGGGGTATTCTGACCTCCCACTAGCTCTGTGGCAAAGCCAGAGATGGAAACAGAGAGGCAGCTGAAGATGCCCCTGGAGGGCATGGGCTGGAGTCCCGTGATAATCTGAGAGCCACTTTTCACTCAGGTTCTTCCAAGCCATTATCCTCATGTTCTCAGGTAAGCTGATCTACTTCCATTGCTCCCTTTGTCCTTTGAACTAGGTGGCACAAATAAAGGACCTGCTGTATCCATGTTTCAGAGCTACAGCAACATGGATAGAGAGTGAGGAGTCAGCAGACTTATGGAAAAACTCTGATCCTTGGTCTGGAGACAGAAAACTTGTGGAGTAACAGAGCAGGTACACACTTGTCATGAGTCTTCAAAACCATTCATTTATTCAGTAAGCATTTGCTGAGCCCTCACTGTGTCCATGGAGAAAAGAACACAATTCTTAAAATCATTGTCAAACTGAGTATTTGAAGCTTAGCAAATCATTTACTCAACTCTGAGTGGCTTGAGGTTTTAGTCCCTATAATAGTTAAAAAATATGACTATTCTTATGAAATTGCCTAGTCTCTTGATTCTTGCCTTGTCCTTCACTGAAAGGTGAAGAAGAATTTCTCCTGATGCCTGTCCTTCTGGTCCAGAGGTTTTCTATGTCTTTTCCATCTTTATTTCTTCCTTCTTAAGGAAAAGGGGATTTTGGAGTCACAGCTCAAGTCAATAAGAGAGGATAAACAGCTCAACCAGGAGTGGGCAAAAGCACGAATGGGTATTTCTCATCTGGGGAGCCCTGTCTGGCTCCTTCATGCATGAGGCGGCCACAGCGGCTACGCCCACTTTGCTGGAGTCCCACCGTTAAGGTCTTTGGAGATTTTGCTCCCATTCTCCAAGGTTGCTGGCTTTCAGTCTCTCCCTGACACCACTGACTCCTCCTCACCACTGTACCACCCCCTCAGCAGACTGCTTCCCAAATACTACCAAGCACTCTCTGCATTTCTGCCATGACAGTTCTTGAAACCCCCAACACATGGCCTGTTTTCTCGTGACCTTTACAATCCCCATCCTCCTGCAACCTGGCTTCCACCCCAATCAGTCCCAGAAAATTCTCTGTCCAAGGTCACTAGTGACCCTCTCACTTCCAAATCCAAAATCCTTTTCAAAATCCTCATATTACTTAATCCTTAAATCTTGATCTCAAAACATTTGTAACTGTTGGTCACTGGGTCACAACCTTCTGAATTTTTCTCCTCTTAGGGTTCTTCCTGCCTCTCTGTTATTTTCCTCAGCTTCTTTCAGCCCTCTCTCTGCCCACCTTTCCCCAAGCTGTGCCTCAAGATGCATCCTTGGCCCTCTGCTTTTATCTCTGTAGCTCTCTGTCAAATACTTTGTCCAAATATGTTTTTTTTTNCGCAGACCACCCCCAAAGACTGATGTGGGGGAGTCACGGAAAAAAACACGCACACACATACACAACGCGCCAGGCGTAGGCACGCTGTTAATTTCGCGATTTTAACGAGGCAGTTGGAGTCTTTTTAAATGTCAGGGTCGCTTCGGAAAAATGTAAAAGAACACGGTTTAATTGCGCCGAGTTTTAAAAGGTCCTATAAATGTAATTGGTATTTTAATACAAGTTATCAAATCATACAGCTTCCTCTCCTAAACATATTTTCAAACAAACGAGGTAGTCATATTTAAAGCTTTAATGATCAATTTCCTTATTATTGATAAAGGTTTAACTATCGTGTGGAGGGAATTGGCTGGGTAACCGGCCCCCAAAATACGGCTGTAAACTCTTTAACAAACTATAAAACGCAATAAAGCCGAGTCTGTTGTTGTTTATGCCGCAGCGCATAAAAGCTGTTAGCATTTTACGAGTTCTTTCCTCTACAGCTATAAAACTGCAGCTTCGATCGCCCCCGCCGCCCGACTGCAGCACGGTGGGGGTGACAAAGCCGAAATGAGAATGATTATGAGGGTTTTTTTTTTTTTTTTTTTGCGGCGCAAACGGTGACTTTTCCGAGATTTTCCGCCTCCTTCAGCTGTGGGAGCACCTGCCTCCACCCCCTCTCTGGAGCCCCCAAAGTAGCCCCACCCAGGCCACTCACCAACTTTCCTTCATTAAACAAACAAGGTTTTTCTTTGGAGAAGGGATCCAGGAGGGCTTGAGGAGGCATCTGGAGGAAGAGCTGAAACTTTCTGGTTAATGGGCAGTGGAGAAATCCTGAACAAAGCTCACCCTGCAACTCATTCTGCAGTTTAACACAGCCTGGGGTGGCCTGGGAAGGGGGTGCTAGAATGAGGACGGGTTCTCTAGAAGGCACTGGGGCCCAGTAAGCAAGCCTTTAGGAGACCAACTCTGTGTGATGGGAGAGGGGCCTGATGCCACCCGCAGGCTAATACCAGCTGGGCTGCCCTAGTCCTGCCCCAGGCCTTGGGACCCAGTAACCAAGCCCAACTGGCTCCCCACCTTCAGTCAGGCCAGTTCACTACGCCTTCCACATCACCACTAGGTGAGAGGGCACCACCGGGCCCATCAAGCACCTCAGAGGGAGGGGAGAGCAACTGAGGCTGCCGCCTTGGAGTCTGGCCTTGGTGCCGGAGTCCTGAGCCTGCCTTCCTCTGCCTGGGCAGTGGCTGCGGAGGGTGTGTGGGGAGGAGCACCTTTTCGCCTTCACTGTCCTTTCAGCCACTGTGACTGTCTCACCTGACCTTGGGGTGGAGGGATTTGGATACAGCAAGGCCAGAGTCCCCCGTGTTCTCTCCTTTCCCCTTGGGCGCCTCTAGTTAAACCTGGCTCTCCCTCCAGACCTAAGGACCTAGGGTCTGAAACAGAGTGCAGAACCCAGCTGACTGGATGCCACCCTGTCTTGCCAGTTGCCTTTGATGGCCTACTGGGCCTAGTGACAGTGGTGGCCAAGCTTTAGAAGGCCCTAAACTGAGCATCCCAACCAATGGCTTCCTGAAGAGGCTCCTTGACCAAGGAAAGGAAAGAAGGCAGGAAGGGAGACAGAGAGAAAGACATTTTCTAGCAACAAAGGTGGAGGCTTTACGGATACATTCAGTCTATTGTTTATTCATGAGAGAGTGGCTTGCTTTTGGAGGGGTGTTTTGGGGGGTTCCACTCATTCTCCCCTTTGTAAAAATGAAACCCATTACCTCTTCTAAGGAGAAGGTACCAGTGGGGCCACTTGATCCTTCAAAATCGAATCTGAAGACTGGAGAGGGGCTGATAGGGAAAGGGAGAAAGGAGAGAAGGAGAGGCGCAAACCAGGGTCTTGAATGTTTAGCGCCAGGCTGATGGGGTGGTGAGGCAGCGGGACGCAGTGAAGTTGTTGCCGAAGCGAACATTTTTATCAAGTGCAGGGGATTTTATGGTCATGATTTGAGGACTCACCGGTGAGGTAGAAATTCAATGGCTTGTTCTAAATCATCCCTACACCGTGCCAGAAATTCCTGATGGAAGGAAAATGTTTCTATTATAAGAAAAAACAAGAAAGAGCGAGGAGATAATTTATAAACACCCAACGGAGCGCAGATTTATTAGAGAAACTCAAGTTGAGAAACTCCGCTTTCCGCTTTGCAGCCGGTCCAGGGGGAGGAGAGGCGAGCCTGCAGAGTGGCTAATTTTAAGGAGGAGGGGGGCATCTATTTCTCGCGCAGGTTTGTCCGAAATGGGGAGCAAGGATTGGGCCGGGCCGGGTGGGGAGGAAATGGGAGATTTGGAATCTAAGGGGCTAAGGGCAGGGGCTGACAGCGCGCGGGTCACCCAACGAAAAACGCCTGGAGTGCAGGCCTCCAGCTGCTAACTTGAGAAGGGACCGGTGCTCTCCAGGTCTGCCTGGGGCCGGGGCCAGGGCGCACGGAGCCGGAGCTCTCACCTGGAAACCACCGGACCCGGGGAGAACCGAGCCCCTGCTTCCTGCACTGCGTCTATCCCCACAGCCATGCAGAAAACGCACTCTTTTCTCGCGGCCCAACTTGGCCCAGAACTACTCAGGAAATACCCGAGCCTTTTGCACCTCGCCGTCCTGGGGAGCCCCTGCCCCAGCCTGGATCGCCCGGCGCCGCCCCGCCCAGCCCCGGCCACATACAAAGGCTCTGGAGCCTCGGTCCTTGCCGAGCCGCACCGCCGGCTCTGGGCACCTCCGAATCCCCGCCAAAGCCACGGATCCGTTCCCCCTATAGTGCCCCTAACCCCAACCCGGCCTGGCTCACCCGGTTCCCTCTCCTGCCGATCTTGCAGCAGCCTGGGGCGGCTTCCTCTCCATCCGACCCGCTTCTGCCCGCTCGCCCTCTCACCTGACCTGCTCACCCGCATCCGAAGGCATTCTTCTCGCCCCCATCCCGGAAAATCTCGTTTTTCTGAACNAGAATGATTATGAGGGTGTTTTTTTTTTTTTTTTTTTCGGCGCAAACGGTGACTTTTCCGAGATTTTCCGCCTCCTTCAGCTGTGGGAGCACCTGCCTCCACCCCCTCTCTGGAGCCCCCAAAGTAGCCCCACCCAGGCCACTCACCAACTTTCCTTCATTAAACAAACAAGGTTTTTCTTTGGAGAAGGGATCCAGGAGGGCTTGAGGAGGCATCTGGAGGAAGAGCTGAAACTTTCTGGTTAATGGGCAGTGGAGAAATCCTGAACAAAGCTCACCCTGCAACTCATTCTGCAGTTTAACACAGCCTGGGGTGGCCTGGGAAGGGGGTGCTAGAATGAGGACGGGTTCTCTAGAAGGCACTGGGGCCCAGTAAGCAAGCCTTTAGGAGACCAACTCTGTGTGATGGGAGAGGGGCCTGATGCCACCCGCAGGCTAATACCAGCTGGGCTGCCCTAGTCCTGCCCCAGGCCTTGGGACCCAGTAACCAAGCCCAACTGGCTCCCCACCTTCAGTCAGGCCAGTTCACTACGCCTTCCACATCACCACTAGGTGAGAGGGCACCACCGGGCCCATCAAGCACCTCAGAGGGAGGGGAGAGCAACTGAGGCTGCCGCCTTGGAGTCTGGCCTTGGTGCCGGAGTCCTGAGCCTGCCTTCCTCTGCCCGGGCAGTGGCTGCGGAGGGTGTGTGGGGAGGAGCACCTTTTCGCCTTCACTGTCCTTTCAGCCACTGTGACTGTCTCACCTGACCTTGGGGTGGAGGGATTTGGATACAGCAAGGCCAGAGTCCCCCGTGTTCTCTCCTTTCCCCTTGGGCGCCTCTAGTTAAACCTGGCTCTCCCTCCAGACCTAAGGACCTAGGGTCTGAAACAGAGTGCAGAACCCAGCTGACTGGATGCCACCCTGTCTTGCCAGTTGCCTTTGATGGCCTACTGGGCCTAGTGACAGTGGTGGCCAAGCTTTAGAAGGCCCTAAACTGAGCATCCCAACCAATGGCTTCCTGAAGAGGCTCCTTGACCAAGGAAAGGAAAGAAGGCAGGAAGGGAGACAGAGAGAAAGACATTTTCTAGCAACAAAGGTGGAGGCTTTACGGATACATTCAGTCTATTGTTTATTCATGAGAGAGTGGCTTGCTTTTGGAGGGGTGTTTTTGGGGGTTCCACTCATCCTCCCCTTTGTAAAAATGAAACCCATTACCTCTTCTAAGGAGAAGGTACCAGTGGGGCCACTTGATCCTTCAAAATCGAATCTGAAGACTGGAGAGGGGCTGATAGGGAAAGGGAGAAAGGAGAGAAGGAGAGGCGCAAACCAGGGTCTTGAATGTTTAGCGCCAGGCTGATGGGGTGGTGAGGCAGCGGGACGCAGTGAAGTTGTTGCCGAAGCGAACATTTTTATCAAGTGCAGGGGATTTTATGGTCATGATTTGAGGACTCACCGGTGAGGTAGAAATTCAATGGCTTGTTCTAAATCATCCCTACACCGTGCCAGAAATTCCTGATGGAAGGAAAATGTTTCTATTATAAGAAAAAACAAGAAAGAGCGAGGAGATAATTTATAAACACCCAACGGAGCGCAGATTTATTAGAGAAACTCAAGTTGAGAAACTCCGCTTTCCGCTTTGCAGCCGGTCCAGGGGGAGGAGAGGCGAGCCTGCAGAGTGGCTAATTTTAAGGAGGAGGGGGGCATCTATTTCTCGCGCAGGTTTGTCCGAAATGGGGAGCAAGGATTGGGCCGGGCCGGGTGGGGAGGAAATGGGAGATTTGGAATCTAAGGGGCTAAGGGCAGGGGCTCGCGGGTCACCCAACGAAAAACGCCTGGAGTGCAGGCCTCCAGCTGTTAACTTGAGAAGGGACCGGTGCTCTCCAGGTCTGCCTGGGGCCGGGGCCAGGGCGCACGGAGCCGGAGCTCTCACCTGGAAACCACCGGACCCGGGGAGAACCGAGCCCCTGCTTCCTGCACTGCGTCTATCCCCACAGCCATGCAGAAAACGCACTCTTTTCTGGCGGCCCAACTTGGCCCAGAACTACTCAGGAAATACCCGAGCCTTTTGCACCTCGCCGTCCTGGGGAGCCCCTGCCCCAGCCTGGATCGCCCGGCGCCGCCCCGCCCAGCCCCGGCCACATACAAAGGCTCTGGAGCCTCGGTCCTTGCCGAGCCGCACCGCCGGCTCTGGGCACCTCCGAATCCCCGCCAAAGCCACGGATCCGTTCCCCCTATAGTGCCCCTAACCCCAACCCGGCCTGGCTCACCCGGTTCCCTCTCCTGCCGATCTTGCAGCAGCCTGGGGCGGCTTCCTCTCCATCCGACCCGCTTCTGCCCGCTCGCCCTCTCACCTGACCTGCTCACCCGCATCCGAAGGCATTCTTCTCGCCCCCATCCCGGAAAATCTCGTTTTTCTGAACCAGTCCTCCTCTTTTATTTGGATTCACTGGTTCTATAATTACTACTATTCCCCATTTTCATGCATTTGTTGTCCCACGAAACATAGGAACTGGGTGAGAAGCCCTGAACCCTCCTTATGGGGGAAAAAAAAAAAAAAGATCATTTGAGGAGAGGAGGTCAATCAACATCACTATATCTGAAATCTATAAAATGGGGGAAACGGCCATAATGAACCCTATTTTTATTCTGGGCAAATAATTCATGACTTTTGGTAGCGCTCAATTCATAGATTTCAAGGCCGACCGAGGTGCGAGGTGCAGCCACCGGCGCCGGAAGCGGCCGCACCGAGGATTTTCACGTGGAGCAAGGATGCCATCTAGCGGCCGTGTTGAGGAAAGGCGCCGCCGCCACCGTTCCCTTCTGCCTCTCCGAGAGCCAGTCACCGCGCCAACAACCCCGAGAAACTTTCAATATTAGCCTAAAAGGGGAGGAAAATGAGAGCGTGCGAAGGGGAAGGCGTCGGAAATCAGGAAATGGTTCGTGAAACTGTGCAGTTAAGTTAGAGATTTGAAAAAGAGAGAGAGGAACAAAAAGAGAGGGTGGGAAGGGGAAAATGTCAGCTTTTCTGTCACCCCCCACCCCAAGCCCTTAATTTCGGGCGGAGACGGCCGAGCGGTGCACCTTGTATGGCCCCTAAAAGGGGGGGCCGAGCACTTTTCAAACCCAACACGATTGTTTCAAATTCTGAGGGAAAACAATTGGGCTTTCTGTGGGGGGAGAGGAGGCCCGAGAGGGTGGGACAAGACTAAAAGGGTCAAGAAGCTGCTCGCGCCCAGACGTCTGGCCCCGCCGGACCTGCGTGTGTGTGTGTGTGTGTGTGTGTGTGTGTGTGTGTGTGCGCGCTCGCGCGCGTGTGCAGGGGGCTTCTCTTTATGACGCCCGATTGGGGGGGGGGCGCTTAGGAAGAACAAAGACTAGAGTCTCAATTGCGTTCTGTGAAGCGATTGTGACAACAAAGTGTTCTTCCCTCGCCCCTCCCTCCTCGGCCCCCTTTGCCCCCTGGGGCCCCCCGGAAACCGCGAGCCCCGCGCTCCGGGCGGGTGTGGGTGGGGGCGGCCGAGCCAGGCCCGGAGGCCAGGCCCAGCTGTGGCTCTCTCAGCTCCGGAAAGTTTCCCCTCACTGTTTGCTTTGCTGCTGTTTAGTTTCTTAACCTTCAGAAATTTATACGCTATAAACTTTTATAGCGGTCATATTCTTTTATTGCTGCGCACACGGCATTGAATTCCTCTCCCGGCTTCTCTCTGGCTCGCACTCTCCCGGTCCCCCTCTCTGAATCTCTCTCTTTTATTACAGCAGATTTCCCCACCTCCGGCTTCCGAGCCTCTGCATCTTCGCCTTTGTTTGTCTTTAAAGAAGCCACCCGGGGCTGGGGACCCAGACGCCGCCGCCGGAGGCTTCCCCGGGGCGCCCTCGCCCCCCTACCCGGCAACACTCCGTTCAGTTCCTGCATCACTTTTTGCGTTTCCTTTTGGCAGAATCTGGCCTCCTCAGCTCCGTCTCAGCTCAGGCTGGCTCCTGGGAGCCCAGGATGGGGAGTGAGCCTAGTCTACGCAAGCTCTAAAGGCAGATTCACTTGATATACCGGCTGGAACCCTCGGAGGAGGAGGCGGGTTGGGGCCCCGGCGAACCAGGAGCTTCGCGTTCTCCTGCCTCCGGCTGTCTCTCCGATCTTGCGTTCGCTGGAGAGGGGTAGGCCTGGCCTTTTCGCTTCCAGGCCGGTTTCACAAGGGCCAGCCTTTGTCCCCACCTCTATCCCAACCTCAGGGTCTCCGCGGACTGCAGCGCCGTTGGGTGGGCCCGGTGGGAGGCTCCGGCAGGAGTCCGGCGCCCAAGAGCCAGCCCAGCAAAACCCGGCAGAAGCGGAATCCCAGCGCCTGGATGAGAACCGCCTGGCGGCCGACAACAGCGCTCCTCATCTGGGGCTTTGGTGGTGGACGCCGCAGTCTGAGAGGGACAGAAAGGTGCCTTTTGAAACCGAATTTAGTTTGCGGTCCGATTGGGGAAGGGATTCCCACCCCCCGCCCCGCCTCAACCATTTCTTTCGACACACAACCCTCTCTCCCAGCCTGCAGGAGCTGCCTCCCCAGGCCCCACTCCCACCAAACTCCACCCGCATCGCACCAAGGCTGCTACCCAGAGGCTCAGGTTGGAGCCTCAGACTCCAGGTGGGGATTGAAAACCTGGGGTTCACTCTTTTTGAGAGGTGGAAGAAAGGCCTTGTGGAGGCCTCTATTTGCATCCTGTCCCTCTGCTGCAGGGAATAGCAGCAAGAAGTTACTGCTCTCTTCACTTGCGTGACATTTTAAAGTGGCCAAACCAAGGTGCCTTTCTCAGCCAGCTGAGAGAGGACCTGCTTCCAGGCATGGCAGGGCAACCTTGCCTTTCCTCTGGCTCTGGAGGTGGTGAGGAAGTCTCCAGCATAACTTAAGAGGAAGGTCTCATTGCTCCCTGCAGACCCAGATCCCATCTCTAATCTTTCTTTCCTTTTCTTCCCCTCCAGTCTCCCAGCCCTCCTGTTGGAAAGTTCTTCTCAATTTAAGCAGAGGTCCTGGGTCCAGACCAGCTCTCAGCTCCTGCAGGAAGCCCACTCTACAAAGTCTAAGGAGAAATCTCTTGGGCACAGGACTTTCTCTTTTTTTTCCAAGCCACCCTCTTGGAACTAGCACCTCTACTTCTGGTCAGGTGAGGAGAGCCAACACAGAATGACACACGAGAGGCTTATTGTCTAGAGTGATATATATTTTTTGTTCTTTTTCTTGTTTCTTTTTCTTCCAAAACAATCAGAGCTCTAAGCCCTTCACCCTTCCCACTCCCACCCACAACCCTCCCTTGTAAGCGACAACTGAAAACAGGCGAGACAATCACCCCCAAAGAAATCACAAAACACAGCACAATTTCACGACTGCCACCGACGAAGCAAAAAAAAGTTCTACTGGAATGTCCCCTTGCAGGGTCGGGAGAAGCAGGAGCCAGAGTCTGTGAATTGAGGGGGGTTGTAAAGGTGGGGAAGCAGGGGTAGGAAAGGAAGCAGAGAGTAAGCCCTACTCTAACGCTTAAGTGCGATTTTGGCCTCTTTCCTTAGCAAGCGGGACTGCTCCCCAGAAGCATGCGCGCGCAGGTCGCCATCCAGGCGGGTCTCAGCGCTTGTGCGCTGAAGTGGCAGCTGCCAAGCCCGAGGCTCCTCTGCAGGGGTCGGACTGGGCAGGACTGGCGGAATAAGTCAAGCTCCGCAAGCCCAGAGTTTTTGCTCCTCCCTGTCCTCCACGACTTGCTCTGAAGAGGAGCCCAGGAATCGATGCACAATAAATTCTCCAAATTCTCCATCGGGTTCTCCTGACCTGCTTTCCCGCCTAAGGAGGAATAGAGCTAGCAGAGGATGGAGGGTGGGGGGCGGGGTGGGGTTTCTACAGGGGCGACTTGACTCGCTGGTGCAAGGTGGACTGGCCGAACAGAGTTGATTTCAGAGCTGGGGAGGATGCAGAAGAATGCAGCAGGGCCGGTGTCAAGCAAAAGAAGCCACAGTCTCTGTCAAGCAGGGCACAGATGAACGGGAGGATGACATTGTCAAGGCTTATGACCCAGGATCTGACCTCCTTTTGTTGGAAGCATAGGAAAACAACATGCAGAATTAAACATTTCCTGCAGCAAAACGTGTGTATGTGGACTACTTTCATAAAACCTAAGAGACTCTCGTAAGACCATCACTGCCTTTCCTTGCCCTTTCTAGCCCCCCAACTGGGGAACTGAGTTTATCCCATTTGGCCTTGAGTCCATGCCTGGGGACAGTTAAGGAGTCCATGGGGGTGATGTTGTGATGCTAGGCCCCTTGAACTGCAGCGCCTCATTCAGGAATGCGTCTTGAGACATCTTCTTGGTGTGTATTGCATTAGGGGTAGACCCTGGACTTTTTTGATGGTCTAGGGGCTATTCTGCCAGATGTGGGGTGTGATGGCACTTGGGGTGTCACTTTGAGTGTTGACTGTGGGCTTTTCCCATTGTTACTGTGGGTTCCAGGCTCTATGCATGCGGGCATCTGTTGGGCTGTGTGCAGTTGGGGTTCCCCCGGGTGACTTTGGGATAGGTGTGTGGGAAGAAACAGGCAGGTTGGAAGTGAGGAACTGGGGTTGCCCAGAAAAATTAGGAGGGTTACTAGGGACTCTACTAGGGGTTGTCTTTCCCTGTGGCCCATCACCTTCTTAGGAATCAACTACATCTACCTTCTAAATCAATAAAAACTCCTCCTGAGACCCAGGGAGAAGAGAAGGACAGGTGAGGGCGAAGGATCCTATCTAGAGAGCCTCTAGATACAGAAAAGGACTTTGAAGAGAAAGATCCCTTCCCCATTCACTTGAATACATCCCAGACAGCACTGGCTCTGCAGCCATCACATAAATAAGTGTGAGATGGAGAAGGGGTGGGGTGGGCTAGGGGAATCTTTACTCTTTGCCCTGTTCCTTATTCATTTTCTTCATTTTCATCCGCCGGTTCTGAAACCAGATTTTGACTTGTCTCTCACTCAGGTTGAGGAGTCTGGCCACTTCGTGCCTACGGTCCCTGGTGAGGTACATATTGAACAGAAACTCCTTCTCTAGCTCCAGCGTCTGGTATTTGGTGTAGGGACAGCGCTTTTTCCGGGAAGAGCGAGCGTGCAGCCAGTTGGCGGAGGGGTTGGCTGAAAGAGAAGCAGCGATAGAATCAAAGAAAGGAAAGGGGTTGAAGGGCCCCTGTGTTCTCCTTCCAAGAGGGTTCCCCTTTGGTCTCTACTCCCCATTTTGCATTAGAGAAAGGGCCACCTGGGCCTTCAGCTCCCAGAAAGGGTCTCAGAGATGGGCCAGGAGTTGCTATAGCTACCTCCAGGTGAGAGATTTGGGGACAGGATAGAGCCAAACCTGTGCCAGGCATCCCACAACTTCCAAAGCTTTGCCTGTCCCAGGCCCCCTCTCAGTCTGTTTCTCGGCTTGGGTCAGAACTGGTTAGGATTTGGGTCAGAGCCCAGCCTTGGCTGAAGCCCCCTCCCCCACCGGCTCTACAAGACTAGAGGTGGCTGGCTGACTGAGGAGTACTGGCTCTAAGTCTGAGAGGTAAGAGAAAGACTGAGCTGGAGGAGAGGAGAGTGACTTCTGCCCAGCCAAACTGAGGGACCTCCTGGCCCTCCAGTCCAGTACACCCTCCTGTCTTAATCACAAGCTTGGGTCTCTTGGCCACATGGCAGCAGGCATATGTGTCTATGTGATAGCTCGCCACCTGCCCCCCCAACACCACACACCACAAATATGGTTTGCATTTAGAGACGCAAACATTCAGCACACTCCAATTCACATGCAACCCAATTACAACCATTTATCACCTCCAGCCTGTGGACAAGAGAGCGCTGGGGGCTCACAGATAACTTATGGTTGCAATAGTCTCCGTTTCTGCTCCTGCTCATCTCGCAGTTTGGTTAAAGCAAGTTCAGGGAAATTGGGATGCAAGATTGCTCCAGTCCCAAGGTGGGGAGCCATGGATCATGTGGGGGTAACAGAGGTACATCACAGCACACCTAAATCCAACTGGCTCCACTCGGTGAGAGGGAACAGAGAAAGGGGTGATTGAGGGGAAGTGGGGGATAAACAGGAAACAAAAATATATACAGGCTTCTCTTCTCCTTACCCTTGAACTCAGAAAAGTTCCCAAATAAAGCAGAGTTAATTAAAAATAGCAGCCACCCTCTGCTAGATTCCTTCATCTCAAATGAAAAGCACTGAATATATATTTTTTAAGTAATAATAATCTGGTTCATCCTACACTAAGTACCCTGTCTTACCAATTTGCAGTGCTATTTCCTTAATGTGATTGCCTGGGATGTGACCCGCAGTCACATTAAATATGAAAGAGGGGAAAAAAACTGTTAATAATTGATCCTAGCCAAACTGCTGCCTTGCAATAATGGACTTTCCAGGCAGAGTTTGGGGGCCTGAGGTGGGGGGTCTGCTTGGGTGTGAGCAGGGAGGCTTTGGGAAGAGCCGTGTTACCCAAATGTCAGCTCTTGTGATCCCACCTGGCAGGTTGGAAGGGGTGACCTGAGGGAGTAGGGCAGCTCTCTTCCCTCCAGCAGGCAATAAACCCCCAAAGGACCCGTGGGCCACTCTGTTGGTGGGAAATCCGGCAGGGCAAGCAGAGACTTTAAAAATCTGACCCTCACTCTTGAAAAAGAGTAAGGGGTGAGGACTTGTCCCCACCAGCCTGCAGGTTATTGTTTGGGGCCTAAGAGCTCCGACCAACTTGCCCTTCTCAGCCTTAAAAAACGAAAAATCCGAGACACTTTCTGATCCCCTTAGGGAGCAGCACCTCCTGGAAATTAGTCAGACTGGGGTTCCTGGAGGGGGTGCATTTGGAGGGGTGGGAGACGGTGAGAAACTACCTTCCGAGGATAAAGTTCTCCGCCTCTCTGCAAGCCTCTCTTCCCCTACCCTTCCTCTCCCCAGGGTCCTTTCAGGATCTCTCTCCACGCCGCGGGTCGGCCCTGAAGTTCAGAAGCGATTCCTCGACTCCCCGCGAGGCGGACAGCTCCGGCTGGGGCTAGGGAGCCCTGCGGAGTACAGCGGGAACCGCAGGAAAGGAAGCGGCAACCCGGGCGAGGATGCCAAAGGAGGGGAGGGGGCGACCGGAGGGAAGGCTCCTGGGGAGGGGCCGGCGCATCCCGGGAGGGAGCTCAGTCTCTGGGTCCTGGGCTTCCCCCGCCCCTCCCGGCGCCGGCTGCAGACCCTGAGCGGCTACTGAGCGAGATCTGCTAGGAACAATCCTCCGCCAAGCTGTTGCATCGCAAATAAAATCCTAATGAGCCCCCTCCCACTTCCCCTTGGCCCGCTTTTACGGTGTGCGCGTGGCGCGGGGAGCCCTGCCAGCCGCGCAGGGCCCGGCTTCCCGGCGCGCTCCCGCCCTGGCCCGCGCGGGCTCTCGGCCTCGCCGGCTGCCTCCCCGGCCCCGCCAGCTTCTTTCCCATCCGGCGGTTCTCGGCCTCTTCCCGGGCTTTCGGCCCCGGCCTCCGGGAGCGTGGGGGAAGGGAGACCGAGAGAGCGGCGAGCTGGTCCCAGAGCCCCGGGTTCCCGCTGGACTTGACGGGAGTGGGGCGGCGCGCCTCCGGCGGCCTCAATCTCCCTTTCTGGGGCACCCAGCTGCCTCCCTTCCTTCCTCCGTCTTCCCTCCGCCCTCGCCTGCTCTCTGGCCGTCGCCGCGGTTTCCCTTCGTATTGTCCGCAGTTTATTGCCTCTCCCCCGCCCCCCCCTCGCCTGGCCTTCGGCCTGGGTATTTCCTCACTTTTTATAACTTACTTTGATCCGGCCTCTCTTTGTCCTCGCTTCCTTCGCAAATTTTATTGTCCCCGTAGCCGGGTCTTTGATTAGACAGGACGGCCTCCCTGCCCGCCGAAGTTTCCAAACTGTACTCGGGCGTGCCCTGCTTGAGCAGCTCCCCAGGCGCGCCCAGCAGCGGCTCCGCCTTCACAGCCGCCTGGCCCTGCCCCGGAGCAGCTTCGCCGCGCGGCGGCGGCTCCAGCCAGGTGCGGAGGTACCTGCTCTCGGCCGGCGGGACGCCCTGGGGCTGGATGTAGGGGTGGTAGACGGACGGCAGGCTTCCGGACGCGTGCGGGCTCAGCGGCGCCCAGGATGCGCCGAACACCGGCGCTTTGGGCTGGAAGCTGCACGAGGGGAACTCCAGGTGCTCCGCGTGGCCCGGCTGCCGGGGGCTCGCGTACTGGCCGGAAGGAAACTTGGCTGGAGGCGCGTCCTCACTCTCGTGACTTATGATCGAGTCGACATAATAGCTGCTAAGCGTCCCAGAAATGGACATTCTCAGACATTATCCGGGCGCTCGCAGGGGGAAGGGAAACGCTTGCGCGCGGCGCTCAAGCAGGGAGAGGTAGCACCCGGACCGGTGTGAGGG
>SJYV01005751.1:2383536-2537328 GCA_006410875.1 Neotragus pygmaeus | reverse complement strand
CTATTTGCAGTTAATCTTTAATATATATAAATCTTCCTTATCTACCTCTATTTAATTTTGCATATTCTTTCTTTTCTTTCTCTCCTTTCCTCTCAACATATCTGTTAGTTTTATTTTCATTGCTTTATTCCCCACTTGGCATCTTGCTCTAGTTTTGTTTTCCAGTTTGTCTTTTAATTAGTTTTGTTCTGGTAGATATAATTTTTGGTTTCCTTTGCTCACCAGGTCAATCTATTGTACTTTATTTTTGTTGGACTGTTTTGATTTTGCTAATGGGTGTATATGTATATGTGTATATTCAGTCACACTTTCTATTGTTGTTATAAACCTCTGCCTCTACATTGAGCTTTTGAAGTTCTGTGGAGTTTCCTTTTTCTTTTTTCTTTCTTCTTCTGTTTTTTTTTCTCTCTTTTTTAGAATTTAAAATTTTTTTAACCTGTTTTATTTTTTTATACATTTATTTATTTGTTTGCCTTTACTACTGTTCTTTTCCCCTTGCAGTTAATCTTTAATGTATATAAATCTTCTTCACCTACCTCTATTTAACTTTGCATATCTATTATTTCTTTTCTTTCTTTCAACATTTTTGTTAGTTTTGTTTTCATTGCTTTATTCCCCACTTGGCACCTTGCTTTAGTTTTGTTTTACAGTTTGTGCTTAAGTTAGTTTTGTTCTTAACTGGTAAATATAAATTTTGATTTCCTTTGTTTGCTGGGTCAGTCTACTGGACTTTATCCTTGTTGGACTGTTTTGTCTTTGCTCATGGGTATAGATGTGTATGTGTAAGTATATACCATTATTTTAATAATTATTTGCCCAATTTTGTAACTGCCATTTGTCTGGGGGTCATCTTTGGTTTCTCATTGTTGGATATTTGTTTTAATGTCACTTAATGCCATAACAAACCACTTGTGGAATCTTCATTCCTGACCAGAGATCAAGCCTTTGGAATGGGAGGGCTGACTCCAAGACCCTAGACTATCAGAGAACTAACCCTAGGGAGTATCAAATAGTGAGAACTCACCTGGTGGCTCAGAGGTTAAAGCGTCTGCCTCCAATGTGGGAGACCCGGGTTTGATCCCTGGGTTGGGAAGATCCCCTGGAGAAGGAAATGGTAACCCACTCCAGTATTCTTGCCTGGAGAATCCCATGGATGGAGAAGCCTGGTAGTCCACGGGGTCGCAAAGAGTCAGACACGACTGAGCAACTTCACTCATTCACTCACACAAAGGAAACCACTTGAATACAAGATCCGGCATCACCCAACCACCAGTAGCACCCTGTGCCTGACACCTCATCTAAAAAACAAACAAAACAAAAAGACAAACCCAATCATCAGCAGACAGGATAACCACCTCACTCAGCCTTGCTCATCAGAGGAAAAACAAACAAACAAAAACTCAGCACAAATTTCTCCCTATAAGCTCACACAAGCCACCAGACCAACCTTAGGAGGGCAGAAGCCAACAGGAAGAAAGAATTCAACCTTCTTCAGGCAAGAATTCAACTCTCCTTAAAGCCTGGGAAAAGGAGGCTCAAACACAACTCAAAAAAGCTCAAACACAACAACTTTAGAAAAAAAAGAAAAGGCAGAGAAATACTACACAAATGAGGGAACAAACTAGAAATACAGAAGTACAAATAAATGAAGAGGAAATAGGCAAACTACCTGAAAAAGAATTCAGAATAATGATATAAAGAGGATTAAAAACCTTAAAAACAAAATGGAGAAAATGCNGAAAAGGCAGAGAAATACTACACAAATGAGGGAACAAACTAGAAATACAGAAGTACAAATAAATGAAGAGGAAATAGGCAAACTACCTGAAAAAGAATTCAGAATAATGATATAAAGAGGATTAAAAACCTTAAAAACAAAATGGAGAAAATGCAAGAATCAATTAACAAAGACCTAGAAGAATTAAAGAATAAACATATAGAGATAAACAACACAATTACTGAAATTAAAAATACTCTACTGCTGCTAAGTCACTTCCGTCGTGTCCAACTCTGTGCAACCCCAGGGATTGCAGCCCACCAGGCCCCTCTGTCCATGGGATTTTCCAGGCAAGAGTACTGGAGTGGGGTGTCATTGCCTTCTCTGAAAAATACTCTAGAAGGAATCAATAGCAGAATATCTGAAGCAGAAGAATGAATCAGTGAGCTGGAAGATAAAATGGTGGAAATAACTTCTGAAGAGGAGAATAAAGTAAAAAGAATGAAAAGAGCTGAGGATAGTCTCAGAGACCTCTGGGACTATATCAAATGCATTAATATTTGAATTACAGGGGTCCCAGAATAAAAAGGGAAAAAGAAAGGGTGTGAGAAAATTTTGGAAGAGATTATAGTTGAAAATTTCCCCAACACGGAAAAGGAAATAGTCAAGTCCAAGAGTCGCAAAGAGTCCCACACAGTATAAATCCAAGGAGAAACACATCAAGACATATACTAATCAATCACAGTGTACATAGGGAATACTCCTATACAGGGCCACACCTTCAAGAATGGAAAGATAACTGCGTTGTCTTATTCATAGAAACACTTGCAGAAAGTCAAACAAAATGAGGAAACAATGGAACAAGTTCCAAATGAAAGAACAAGATTAAACACACACACACACATACAAACCCTCTAGTGAAACAGAGTTAAGTATCTGCCCAATAAAGAGTTCAAAGGAATGGTCATAAATATGCTCACCAAACTTGGACAAAAATACAGGAACACATTGAGACTTCAACAAAGACAGAGAAACTATAAGAAAGAACCAATCAGTGTTGAAAAATACATTAACTCAAATGAAAAATACAGTAGAAGAAATCAATCATCATGATCATATTAGATAATATAAAAAAACACATATGTGACCTGGAAGAAAAAACTATGGAAATCACCCAATCAGAACAGTAGGATAAAAGAAAGAACTAAAAAAAATAGAGCAATTTAAGGGACCTCTGGGACAATATCAAGCACAATAATATTCTCACTACAGGGATCCCAGAAGGAGAAGAGAGAAAGAAAAAAGCAGAAAACATATATGAATAAATAATGACCAGAAACTTCCCTACCCTGGGAAAGGAAACATATCAAGATACAAAAGTATAGAAAGTCACAAACAAGATGAACCAAAGAAGTACACACCAAGATGTATGATAATTAAAATGGCAATATTCAAAGATAAAGACAGAATTTTAAAGGCAAGAGAAAAACAATTAGTCACATACAAGGGAATTCCTATATGGCTATAACCTGATTTTCTAGCAGAACTTTGTAGATCAGAGAGAGAAAGAGAGCCATGNTAAATCAAGATTCCCCAGAACCTTCACCCTTTACACACAACAGGAGCTGCATCCAATCTGCAAACATGGGTTCAACCCTTAGTGCTTCCACACGCTCCAAGTGCGGATTTTAATTGTAAAGTAACGAAATCTTCTCCCAAATCTCCCTCCAGGTTATCAGAGGTGAAAAGAAGGACAGACAAAGAGGTCAGTTGCTCAATCACATCCCAGGAATTTCTAACCAGCTACCAGCCACCAGGAATATGGGAGGCCATGGGGTGGCTGACTCTTTGGGAGCGCGTATCCAGAAGGCCAAACGGGGTGGGTGGCAGGCGGGGCGGAAAGGAGTCGAGCAGGTAGAAGGTTATTACGGAATTGCTTCCATAAAACCTGTGGCTGTTGTAAAACTCTCTGCTTTCCAAAGACTTTATTTCCTCCTTTCTCTCTAACATCCCCCTTTTTTCTTTTTACAGCACTGTTCTTGGGAGGGGGTGGCCAAGGGACACCAAGGGATGGAAGACAGTCAAGCCGAGTGGCTGGGCAGGGTCCTGAGAGGCTGGGGAGAAGGAAGGTAAGGCACCAAGACGCTCCAGACCTCCTTCACCCAAACCCCAGGACGGAGGAGGAAATGTCAGGACAGTGGGCTGAATTTCCTCCCAGGCTGAGGGTGGGTCTCCCAAGGACCTCCTCCACCCTAGCAGGGGCCCCTTATTCAGAGACACCCTTCTCCCTCCAAGTCAGTCCCCGGCGCCAGAGCCCCATCCGGGCGGGCCTCTTCCCCAGACCCCCTTCCGCCTTTCCTCTGCCTCAAGCAGGAGGAAAAAAGTTTGGGAACAAAAGTTAGCTTATGCTTTGGACGTCCCCCTCCTTCCACCAGCACTTGTAGTCACTCCTTTCCTGGGCAGAGAGCCAGCAGCCTGAAGAGGGCTGGGGTCAAAGAGGGTATCACAGCTTTGCCCCTGCCCCCTCCCCATCTCCTGTCATTCCATCAGTCTGGGCTGAACTGTCCAACAGTCTGGGGTCCCCACTATTCTGCAAGACAGGCCCCTCTGGGTGGGGGTGGCCCTCCAGACTTGGGATACCCACATCCCAGCCCAAGGGTCTACAGGGGAACCCTGGCCACTCAGTGCGAAGAGGCCAGCTCAGGGCCAGGGAAAGCAGGACTATTTTGGATCTACCTCTGTCTCACTAGGGGGAGGGTAGAAAGGACCCTGGGAGCCTGGAGGCTGAGACTGCAAGAGATCCTGATGTTTCCCTTTCAGAATAGGATAGGCTGAGCTCTATGCAAGGACACCTGAAGCCTCCTGTGGAAGTGGAGCACTGTCCACCCAGTAAAAGGTTACAGAGACCTCAAGGTCATCCTGTGAATCTGTTGAAATCAAGTGCTTGCCAAGTTGGGGAGACTTTCTTTGGAAAGTCTGAATGTAGTCCAAGCAGTTAGCTTGAAGCCCTGACTCAGATCCTTCTGGCTCTGTAGAACAGCCCAGAAAGATGCCTTTGGAGAGTAGAACAGTCTTCAGTGCCCCTTCCCCTCCCAACATATATGTAAACGAATGTATAAGTGGGAAGACGCCCTAGGGCAGCCCAGATCTCCTCTCTGGGGAACATTCTTGCTGCTCCTGGATTAGGGACATCATACCGCTTCATGTGTTGCGAGGGTGAGACTAGTTCTGAGCCTGCTTCCCCACCCACCCTCCACTCCTCCAGCTAAGCGAGGAGCAGTAACTGCCGTGAGTCGGGTGGTTTAATGTCGTTGTGTTCAGAAATCCAGGCCCAACAACATGAAACTACCTAATTCACTCAGCAGTTCCAGTTCACGCTCCAGGTCAAGGGCTCACTGGGGACAGGCTCCTGCAGCCATTTTTGTGGGCCCAAAGGGCTGGCCAGCTAACTTCCTTTTTCTCCACCTCTTCCCAAACAGAATACAGTTGCTAGAAAACAAGTCCAGAGAACTGGAGGCAGGACTCCAGGCAAAACCTCTGGAGCTGGTTCTGGCAGCTCAGATTCCAGGAACTTTTGTTCCCTCTCAGGAGCTCTAATCAGAGGGGACCCTGGGCCCAGGGTTAGATATACCTGCTTGGTCATTGCCTCTCAGCCTGTCTCTGAAGCTGGAGGTCTCCACAGCCAAAAAAATTTCTCTCTCAACTTAAAACTGCTATCATAGTATGCGTGCGGTCACCATCTGTCTAGCGCCTATCCTCCAGGGTCACCCAGGGTAGCTCTAAGAAGCCGAATCCTCAAGCCCTACATCAGACCCCAACTTTGAAACGGGCATAGACAAGAGAGTGGAGAAAAACTGACAATCGGAGCAGGAGCGGAAAAGCAGAGCGTGAGAAAAGTCTCAGGAAGACTAGGGCGCAAACACAGGCCCAGAACTGGAAAGGCAAGGGGGTTGACCGGAGCGGCCTCCAGGAAGTTACCCTGCCCGTCTCCGCAGAGGCAGAGTTGTCCCACGTAAAACCACCCATTCTGAATTCACAGATGAAGCCGGGAAATTCGCTCCTTCCTTCTGGACCTTCAGCCTGGACCCTTCTCTCCCCGGCCCCCACCGATGTTCCCTGCTGCCACTTCCGTCCCTCCGGACCCCGCGCCCTCACAGGTGCCGGGCGCACACCCCGCACCCGGCGGCGGGCGCGGGCCGAGCGGCGGACTTACCTTGGCGGCGGCGGCGGCGGGAGCGGCCGTCGGAAGGGGCGGCAGGCGCGGAGCCAGCGGTCCTGTCCCGCCCGGCCCGGCTCCCTCCCGGCCTCGCACGGGAGGCCGGGGTCCCAGCGGCCACGTGTCAGACGGGGAAGTCCGAGGGGGCTCAGGGGTCTGCNGCGGCGGCGGCGGCGGGAGCGGCCGTCGGAAGGGGCGGCAGGCGCGGAGCCAGCGGTCCTGTCCCGCCCGGCCCGGCTCCCTCCCGGCCTCGTCCGGGAGGCCGGGGTCCCAGCGGCCACGTGTCAGACGGGGAAGTCCGAGGGGGCTCAGGGGTCTGCGGGGCCGCCCGCTCCCCCTCCCGGGTATAAATCTTGGGGACCGGAAATACAATAAAACTTCACCGTGTTGATGAACTTCAAATGGTTTACATCCCCTCCTGTCCTGAAAAGAAAGACGGCCGGGGGCGGGTTAAAGGAAGGGGAAACAAATTTACGAGCCGCGGAAGCACCCGCTCGGCCCCTTTCTGTCGCCGGGCGGCCGATGTCCGCGTGGAGAGAAGCGGTCTGGCCACGGACTTGGCCCGCGGTCCCCACCGCCCCGCTCGGCGTTCGCGGGGTCTGGAGGCCACCTCCCCGCCCCCGGAAAACGCACCGAGGCCTCTGCTTGCCACCCCGCTCCTCGCGAGCAGAGCCGGGTCTCCCGGTTACGGCTCTGACTGCCAGCCACGGCCTGACCTCGGTTCTTTGCATCTTTCCGCCGAAAGCGGGGTGGTTTTTTTTTTTTTTTCCTTTTTTCGCTCTAGCCGCCAGATCTTTGCCCAGCCCCTCCCTGTTTATTGCCAGGAACTTGCTGGAAAGGAGGAGAAGAGAGTCAGAAGGTCTGAGGGGCTGAGTCGGGCAAGGGCACCCAGAGGAGAAACCGAGCGGCCAGTCTTCGCCGGAGTGGCAGTGACGGCCAGCGGCTAATAGTGTCCCAAATCGTCTTCTCTTTGCTTTCCTAAAATACTCAAAATCAAACAAAAATGACGACTACCCAGCCCGCCACTAATCCTCTCCACAGTTCTTTTCTGCCCTGGGCCATTTTTCTGTTTTGTTTTTACAAACTTTGTGGGATCCGGATTTGGAATGGCAGTTCGGCCGTGTGAACCAAAACTGAGAAAAATCCCTTTCACCTTGGGCTCCAGATAACTGGGAGTGAAGTCACTGATTTGTTGCTCACTTTGTCTGATGAAGGGGTCTGGTTAGGTGCGCTTCAGGTTGGGAGAGCAAAGGAATTCCAGCGTGCCTCACTAGTTATTCACAAAACAAAACAAGAGAAAACAACCAAGGATTCGGGTCTAACAGGCTCTGGAGAGGTTTGTGTACAGGATTGAGGCCCGGCTGCAGAAGGAGGTGGGGTCTGGTGCACTGGTGGGGTCTGGTGCACTGATGCTCACCTTCTCACACAGACACACAGGTATGACTCTGCATGACTCATGAACTCCACCACCTACCCCTCCAGGAAAAGGCCCCAAAGCATTACTGGGGATTTTTTAAAAATGGATTACAAGTGGCATGGACACGAAAAATATGAGACTTACAGTTTCCAAATTTTCTGAAAGGCCAACTCTGCTTCAAGCAGTCCCACTCTGCCTAAGCTGGCAAGGGGAAGGAAATGCCCTCTGGCCCCTTCCCCTTCACCAAGAAGGAGGAAGCTGGGAGCTCCTTAACAGCTGGAAGACAGGAAGTAACTTGTTTCTATGCCAACATTCAGATTCCAGGATATGCATGGGGCTGCACGCCTCTTTTCACTCTTCGTCTTGCTATACATTTTTTTTTTTTCACTAAACAGTCACTCTTTCTATCAGAGAGGATTTGCCTCTGAGAGTTATTAGTGACAGAAGAAGAACAGACTGGAAAGGCGGCAGTTCCACACCATTCTAGAGTGTTGTTGCCCACCCCTGCCCTCCTAGGCTTTGGCGGTGAGGGCGGGTAGAGACAGGTCAGTGTGCTGGCTCCCTGCCCATTGCTGACCTCGGTCTCTGTGGAATCTGGAAAAACGGAAGAGACTACAGCCTTAGAATGACATACCTGAGCACACACTAATTTTGCACACACCTTTCGAGGGGGGCTTTCTGGTTTCCCTTTACCCCATGCCAGGAACCCAGGCCGTGGATTTCAGTTTAAAAATTAAACTCTGCATGGGGCCTCCAGCACCTAAAACCATAGATGCTGGGCAGCCTTTTTCATCCCGAGGTCACTCGGCCCCAGAGTCAACTTTCAAATGCTCACCACGGATACCCAGCAACAGGGGAGCTGGTGAAAACAAGCAACCTCCTGAAAGTCTCTCATGCACTAGTTGATGGTCACGGAGTGAGTAAAAGCCACTTAGGCAATGTTTCTTTTCATCCTCAACAGTTTTTCCAAAAGCACATCCATTTCCAAGTTAGTCTGAAAATTGAAATGTAGATGATCAAGCTGTTAGATTTGGGGGAGGCTTTTTCCTACTGCAGTCCCTCCTGGAAGATAAAGCAGAGTTCTAGCACAGTTGGTGGAGAGTGGACACTTTGGATGGCGAGATGAGACAGTGTAGACGAGATGCCCAACACGGGATCCTCAAAGGAACAGAAACTGCGACACCACCGCCCCCTCCCATTTAGTGAGAATTACAAGAATAAATATTTGGAGGCCTTCCAGGTCCGCGTCCCTTCCTAGGGTTCATTAAGTGAGGGCTGTCTCAGACAAGTCAAAGGTGCCAGAGGCCGTGCTCCTGAAACCCGAGCTGAATTCGCTCCCTGCCCACCCCGATTTCTGGGTCGGCTGCGGAAGCAGCTCTGAGGTCGCTGGCGGATGGGGCTTTGGCCACTGCCGACCTCTAGGCGGCGGCCTGGTGTTGACTCCGCGCTGAAGAAGATCCTCCTCCCGCAGCGTTGTGTCCCGCGCCGGGTGAAGGGGCCTGCAGACGCACTGGGCTTGGCCTGGAGCTGGCCGCCGGCGTGTCGCCTTTGGCGCCCTCTGCCAAGCAAAAGAAACACGATTAAACGAATGAGGGCTGGGAAAGGAATCCACAGCTAATCATGACTCCATCCGCTCCCAACCCCCTATCCCATCCCCGACTCTAGGGAGCCTTCCACAGCCCAAATCTCCTTTGATCTCTCCGGAAGCCGGCTCAGGGGCAGCGCCAGAAGCTTTAACTCGCTCCCATAACTTGCAAAAGAAGTCACTGAGGCCCAAAGAAATTAAGTGGTTAACCCCAAATCAGAGCAGCTATTTAGAATGGTGAAGGAGGGTAGGAGGACATGTCCTCTACTCTGAATGTAATGTTTTTATTCCAAATTATGATGGCCCCAGCAAAAATGTCTTTCTTGTAAGAAAAGTTCATCTCCAGAATAACAGACTTTGGAAGTTGTCTATATTGGAAGTTTGGTATTTCCTGGATTTAAGATTTGGGGGGACATATACGGAATTGGAGACAGACATAGTGACTCAGCTAGGACCAGGAGCCAAGACAGGTCCTGCCTCTTCTCTTCTAGGACTGGTCAGCTCAAAGCTGCTGTCACCTCCCTAGCTGTGTCTGATCATGGGCAAATGCTTTAGGCTTTTGAAGGCCTGGATGAAAATGACCTACTAGACAGGGANGGAAAGGAGGAGAAGAGAGTCAGAAGGTCTGAGGGGCTGAGTCGGGCAAGGGCACCCAGAGGAGAAACCGAGCGGCCAGTCTTCGCCGGAGTGGCAGTGACGGCCAGCGGCTAATAGTGTCCCAAATCGTCTTCTCTTTGCTTTCCTAAAATACTCAAAATCAAACAAAAATGACCACTACCCAGCCCGCCACTAATCCTCTCCACAGTTCTTTTCTGCCCTGGGCCATTTTTCTGTTTTGTTTTTACAAACTTTGTGGGATCCGGATTTGGAATGGCAGTTCGGCCGTGTGAACCAAAACTGAGAAAAATCCCTTTCACCTTGGGCTCCAGATAACTGGGAGTGAAGTCACTGATTTGTTGCTCACTTTGTCTGATGAAGGGGTCTGGTTAGGTGCGCTTCAGGTTGGGAGAGCAAAGGAATTCCAGCGTGCCTCACTAGTTATTCACAAAACAAAACAAGAGAAAACAACCAAGGATTCGGGTCTAACAGGCTCTGGAGAGGTTTGTGTACAGGATTGAGGCCCGGCTGCAGAAGGAGGTGGGGTCTGGTGCACTGGTGGGGTCTGGTGCACTGATGCTCACCTTCTCACACAGACACACAGGTATGACTCTGCATGACTCATGAACTCCACCACCTACCCCTCCAGGAAAAGGCCCCAAAGCATTACTGGGGATTTTTTAAAAATGGATTACAAGTGGCATGGACACGAAAAATATGAGACTTACAGTTTCCAAATTTTCTGAAAGGCCAACTCTGCTTCAAGCAGTCCCACTCTGCCTAAGCTGGCAAGGGGAAGGAAATGCCCTCTGGCCCCTTCCCCTTCACCAAGAAGGAGGAAGCTGGGAGCTCCTTAACAGCTGGAAGACAGGAAGTAACTTGTTTCTATGCCAACATTCAGATTCCAGGATATGCATGGGGCTGCCGCTCCAGCCTGTGCCCCGCTTCCCTCTTTTCACTCTTCGTCTTGCTATACATTTTTTTTTTTCACTAAACAGTCACTCTTTCTATCAGAGAGGATTTGCCTCTGAGAGTTATTAGTGACAGAAGAAGAACAGACTGGAAAGGCGGCAGTTCCACACCATTCTAGAGTGTTGTTGCCCACCCCTGCCCTCCTAGGCTTTGGCGGTGAGGGCGGGTAGAGACAGGTCAGTGTGCTGGCTCCCTGCCCATTGCTGACCTCGGTCTCTGTGGAATCTGGAAAAACGGAAGAGACTACAGCCTTAGAATGACATACCTGAGCACACACTAATTTTGCACACACCTTTCGAGGGGGGCTTTCTGGTTTCCCTTTACCCCATGCCAGGAACCCAGGCCGTGGATTTCAGTTTAAAAATTAAACTCTGCATGGGGCCTCCAGCACCTAAAACCATAGATGCTGGGCAGCCTTTTTCATCCCGAGGTCACTCGGCCCCAGAGTCAACTTTCAAATGCTCACCACGGATACCCAGCAACAGGGGAGCTGGTGAAAACAAGCAACCTCCTGAAAGTCTCTCATGCACTAGTTGATGGTCACGGAGTGAGTAAAAGCCACTTAGGCAATGTTTCTTTTCATCCTCAACAGTTTTTCCAAAAGCACATCCATTTCCAAGTTAGTCTGAAAATTGAAATGTAGATGATCAAGCTGTTAGATTTGGGGGAGGCTTTTTCCTACTGCAGTCCCTCCTGGAAGATAAAGCAGAGTTCTAGCACAGTTGGTGGAGAGTGGACACTTTGGATGGCGAGATGAGACAGTGTAGACGAGATGCCCAACACGGGATCCTCAAAGGAACAGAAACTGCGACACCACCGCCCCCTCCCATTTAGTGAGAATTACAAGAATAAATATTTGGAGGCCTTCCAGGTCCGCGTCCCTTCCTAGGGTTCATTAAGTGAGGGCTGTCTCAGACAAGTCAAAGGTGCCAGAGGCCGTGCTCCTGAAACCCGAGCTGAATTCGCTCCCTGCCCACCCCGATTTCTGGGTCGGCTGCGGAAGCAGCTCTGAGGTCGCTGGCGGATGGGGCTTTGGCCACTGCCGACCTCTAGGCGGCGGCCTGGTGTTGACTCCGCGCTGAAGAAGATCCTCCTCCCGCAGCGTTGTGTCCCGCGCCGGGTGAAGGGGCCTGCAGACGCACTGGGCTTGGCCTGGAGCTGGCCGCCGGCGTGTCGCCTTTGGCGCCCTCTGCCAAGCAAAAGAAACACGATTAAACGAATGAGGGCTGGGAAAGGAATCCACAGCTAATCATGACTCCATCCGCTCCCAACCCCCTATCCCATCCCCGACTCTAGGGAGCCTTCCACAGCCCAAATCTCCTTTGATCTCTCCGGAAGCCGGCTCAGGGGCAGCGCCAGAAGCTTTAACTCGCTCCCATAACTTGCAAAAGAAGTCACTGAGGCCCAAAGAAATTAAGTGGTTAACCCCAAATCAGAGCAGCTATTTAGAATGGTGAAGGAGGGTAGGAGGACATGTCCTCTACTCTGAATGTAATGTTTTTATTCCAAATTATGACGGCCCCAGCAAAAATGTCTTTCTTGTAAGAAAAGTTCATCTCCAGAATAACAGACTTTGGAAGTTGTCTATATTGGAAGTTTGGTATTTCCTGGATTTAAGATTTGGGGGGACATATACGGAATTGGAGACAGACATAGTGACTCAGCTAGGACCAGGAGCCAAGACAGGTCCTGCCTCTTCTCTTCTAGGACTGGTCAGCTCAAACCTGCTGTCACCTCCCTAGCTGTGTCTGATCATGGGCAAATGCTTTAGGCTTTTGAAGGCCTGGATGAAAATGACCTACTAGACAGGGATATTGTAAGGTTTGATCACGTTGTAAAAGAGACCCCATGACTAAGAGAAGATGCCTGATATAAGACTGTCCCATAAACCCCAAAGAGAGGGGCTTTTAGAGTAGGCAGTTGGGCCACTCTCCTTGGCTTGAATGGGACCAGTTATAGGGGGTAAGGGAAAAGAGGGCCTTCCCTCATAGCTCAGTTGGTAAAGAATCTGCCTGCAATGCAGGAGCTCCTGGTTCAATTCCTGGGCCAGGAAGATTTGCTGGAGAAGGGATAGGCTACCCACTTCAGTATTCTTGGGCTTCTCTTATGGCTCAGCTGGTAAAGAAAGTGAAAGTGAAGTCACTCAGTCGTGTCCCCCTCCTTGGGACCCCATGGACTGTAGCCCACCAGGCTCCTCCATCCATGGGATTCTCCAGGCAAGAATACTGGAGTGGGTTGCCATTCCCTTCTCCAGGGGATCTTCCCAACCCAGGGATTGAACCCAGGTCTCCTGCATTGCAGGAAGAGGCTTTAACCTCTGAGCCACCAGGGAAGCCCTTCTGCCTGCAATGCAGGAGACCTGGGTTTAATTCCTGGGTTGGGAAGATTCTTTGGAGAAGGGAAAGGCTATCCACTCCAGTACTCTGGCCTGGAGAATTCCATAGACTGTATAGTCCATGGGGTCACAAAGAGTCGGACCCGACTGAGCAACTTTTACTTACGCTTAAGGGAATAGAGGCCTGTTCAGGACCCAGTCCCTCTGAGCCTGAATTCAGAGACATCCAGAACCTAAGAAGAGGAGGTTGGGAGGAACAGGGGTTGCTCTCTCCCAAAGCAGAGATATCATTTTATACTGCAGAACCCTCTAAGAGAAGATTCTCCAAAGTTAGTCTTTGGACAGAATTCCCAGAGACTCCCCAGGGGGAAAGGGAGGGAAGAAGAGAGGCAAGTGGGGGCCACTGGGGCCACAGCAGCAAAGGGCACGCGCTACCATGGAGGAGACTGCGGGATGCAGTGCCTGACCAGGGCTGGGCCCCAGGGGACACTGCTCTCCCAGACAGGCAGGGGTTCTCGCTGACGCCTAATTACTGAGCGCACATCTGGAGCAGCTGCGCCCCACTCGGCCTCGGGCACATTATTCTGCTCCAAATTCTATTTTCATTCCTGAGGCTGAGTCATAAAAGACTCCAGAGGCAGGATAAAGTCGGGTCTGTGTGTGTCAGCATTCCTCTGTGTGTGAGTGTGTGTGTGTGTTTGTGCGGGTGGTGTCTTCGAATCTCACTGTGATTGCCCAATCCATTTGCAAAAGTTGGGGGGGAATGGAGCAACATCAGGCGAATTCAACTGCGAACATACTGTGGGCCTCATTATCCGCCCGTTTCAAGGGAAAGCATTTGGGGCTCAGAATTAGCCAGTTAATTGCAGCACTTCTTTGTTCATTTTAGGGCAGGAGGAACTGCGTTCTATGAAAATATTCCAAGTTTCAAAAACTTTTAAGATCTTTTCATTGTCATTGTTCTTTATTTCCATCCTCATTATGCCACTTGAACATTCAGATCTGCCAGTATCACATCAACATTATTTTATACACACACACACATACATGCTTCATGCCTGGAAAAGTAATTCAGTTTTTTTGCATCAGCAAAATCTGGAAGTCTTAACTCTGGATTGTTGTAAGGTTTAATTAATGGACATCATGTCTAGGATTTAGCACAATGCCTAATGAACAAAGAGTAAAGAGGAACTGTTAATAACAGGAGGAGGAGAAAAGAGGTGGAGGAGAGAGGAACCGGGAAAAGAGGAGGAAGTCTGCTTTGTTCTCAGAGAACCAGTCTAGGTTGGAGGGTGTGCGTCTCAGCCTGTATATGTATAATGTATTCTTTTGACTTACAGCCATGTCCATAAAACTGAGGCCCCTTGAACCCCTTGGCCTGTAACTACCTCTTCAATAAGGAACAGAGAATTGGGGCAATTATCTGGCTCATTTCAGGTTCAAACTCTCGTTAGCCTGAAGTATCTGGATCTGGTGGGGGAAAGGTCTGGGGAGTGGTGGTATATTCTAATCTGACTTCTCAATGAGCCTTTTCCCGTTGCTGCAGTGAGCAAGAGCCTGCCCTAGAGAACGCGTAGAAAAGAAACAGAGGCCCCAGAAAGCTGAAATTAAAACAGAACATCTGAGAAATGCTTGAGAAAAACCAGGTCTTGTTTCCTGGGCAGCCATGAGGCTTTGGAGCTCCCTGATGAACCAGCCTCGGAGGCTCCCCAGACAAGCCACAGACCTTTGCCTGGTGGGAACTTTCATTCCATGTTCAACAAACATTTCCTGAGTGCCCACTGTGTGCCCAGTGCTGGCTGAGCTCTGGGGCTCCAGTGGGAGCTGCCCCCCACCAGTTAGCCTTGCTGATTCGCAGTCATCCAGAAGTCTCTGCTCCCAGAAACTAGTCCAGAGGCCTGGGAAGGGGGACAACCCTGCTGGGCAAGAACTTCTGGCCAATGACAGCATTGCCTTTTCAGAGCCAAAGTCCCCATGCCGGGGAGGAGCCAGATGGTCTGGGCATCCCCCTCCCATTGTCTGTCTGAAAGAGGCCAACTCCACGGTGGGGATGGCCTTGTGGGGGGAGGGGTGCGGCAAAGGGGCGTGAAGAGGGGAGGAGAGATGACTACAGGCTCCTGACCCTCAGTTGGAAGTTTTTAAGAACACCAATTAGCTTTTTTAATTAGTAAAGGGGAGAACAAACAGGCATATATTTCTTCTGCTCTGATTAAAAACATTTAGGTCAGGTGTTCACAGCCAGAATTATTCAGTTTAAGTTGTCCCAAGCAGAAAATGGTTTATTTTTTCTCTTATTTTCAGGCAGGGGTCTGAATACTATTAGCTAACCATTGGCTTCTTGTTCCAGCCCAGAACTGCTTCGGCTGGTAGCTGGTGGTTGTGCCAGCTCAGAGAGGGGCAACCAGAAGTGTGTTGGGATCTTTCCTGCCCACAGTCACATTTGCTTGAAATGTGTAGGCAGTTGAGGGGTGGAATGTGTGTGTGGCGGGAGGGTGCAATAAAGTCAATAATTTCCAGTTGCGTTAATTTGTCTGACCATCATCCAAGAAGAAGGAAGTTTCTTTACCTCCCAGACCCCAAATAAACCTGATTTTTCTTCTGGAAGGTATGGTTTGGTCAACTGAAAGGAGTGAAGAGAAGGCCAGGAAGCTTTTACTATTAGTAGACTGGAGAGAAAGAATAAAGTCTAAACACGTCTCAAACATCCAGTGAGTTTAGATGAAACCAGGAGGTCTCTGAGGCTTGCCTCCTACTAAGGACTCCAAAAATATTTGGGAGCAAATGTCTTCCCCTTTTAGCTCAGTGTCTAGTAACCACCCACCCCACTTCCCCGGGCTTCTAACCTTGGCTGTCTCTAGCCCCACAAAGAGTTGGGATATCCAACCAAACCGAATAGGTAGGTCAGTAAGGGACACAAAAGAGCATTTACTGGGCTCACACACGGCATCATCTAGGGTTGTTGTTTTTTTTTTTTTTTTTTTTTTTTGTCAAACAGCCTTCCCTTCCCAGGAGTTCCAGCATATTTCTTATTCCTTGGAAGGCTGCTCAAGCCTGGTATCCCTCCAGCAGTTGGTCCCACTCTTGGCGGGGTGTCCAAGATCTGCTTTGCCCCNTTTTTTTTTTTTTTTTTTTTTTTTTTGTCAAACAGCCTTCCCTTCCCAGGAGTTCCAGCATATTTCTTATTCCTTGGAAGGCTGCTCAAGCCTGGTATCCCTCCAGCAGTTGGTCCCACTCTTGGCGGGGTGTCCAAGATCTGCTTTGCCCCAGCACCCCACCAAAGTTTCCCCACACTTTCTCAAGTGTACAGATCCAGGGAGGGGAGAAAGACCACGCCCCAGACCCCAGTAGTGGTGGAGAGAGAGAGGCACTGCTGCACCGGTGTTCTTAGAGGTGAAGGCTGGCCTGACAAACACGGGGGCAGCAGCCACAGGGGAAGGGAAGGTCCGAGTTAGCTGACCGTATTTGGTCTCAGTATTTTCCAGACACTAGCATCTTCAACTGATCTAAAGAGGAGTTCATAACCTGGGGTCCAAAGGGTCTGAAACCCTCTGAAATTGTGGGGTTTGGTGAGTACTGTGTCAGTGCGTTGTTTTTTTTTTCCCCCATGGGGAGAAGGAAAGCAACAACTTTTTTTTTAAAAAAATTAGATTTTAAAAGTATGGGCAAGTGATCCCCAACATGCTAGGAACTTTTTTGTGCTAAATCGCTCAGTCATGTCCAACTCTTCGCGATCCATTGGATTTTAGCTCACCAGGCTCCTCTGTCCATGGGATTTTTCGGCAGAGTACTGGAGTGGCTTGCCATTTCCTTCACTATTCACATACAAGCACCATAAATACGATGCTGAGGGAGGCAGTGAAATAGACTTGAGTATCTCACAAGATAAATTAAAGGAACCGACAAACAATTGTGTGTACCAAGGTCACGTGGATAGCCTTCCAAGAGGTACCTGCTCACAGGGGCTGAGAACCCCAGGACCGAGACAGGCAGCCCACAACACCCAGTCCCCACCTCTTGTGTGCACCCTTGCCCACGTAGAAGGGTGTGCAAGGTCTGTGTGTCTATAATAAAAATGAAATGGAGTTTTACTCCTCTGGAGCCTGGATCTTCAGGCATTTGCTGCCTTGTCCATGCCAAAAGAGAGCCGAAAGTTTCAGGATCTGTTTTCCCTTCACAAATGCCCTCCTCTTTCTTGAAGGGATGGGGTCGGGGAGGGGAATATTGCCCGGATCTCCAGCTCCCTCAGCTCCAGCCAGGCCTATAGTGCCCCGTCTGAGACCGGGGAGCCGACACCGCCAGCCGCTAGCGGGGGCCACTCGCCATGACCTTAAAGTTCTCTTGGTCCAGTCTGGGCGCGGAGAAGGGCGCGAGATTCAGCAGGACAGGTAGACAGAAGCAGACACAAAGAAAGGGGTCTCTTCTCCTGTATTGCAGGCGGATTCCTTACTGTCTGAGCCATCAGGGAAGGGCCAGAGAGAAGATAGAGAATCACAAACAGCGAAGTGCAGCAGCCGGGCAGGAAAGCGGGAGCTGGAGCGCGGCGCGCAGGTAGAGGCCGAAACCCGCGTGCTGAGAAGGACCCAGAGGGGCCTCGGAGGCGGCCGGGCGCGTCTTCCTCCCATCTTTACAGGGAGGTTAATGAGCGGCCCTTCGCTCTAAACCGCCTCTTTACAACTCCTAGATCTCCTAAAGGCTCTGATTAATTAATCAGCCGGCTCGAGAGGAGAGAGGTGCTCCTCCGCTGGGACCCGGCAGGTTTCGCCAGTTCGTTTATTAATTGTGGTGAGGAAGGGCAGGGGAGGGGAAATCCCGGGCCAGGAAATGCGGGCAAGTGGCGCGGGCGGCCGGGAGGGAGCAAATGGACTGTTCCTGAGGGGCAGCTGAGCGCGGGGACCCAGAGACTAGGACCCACACCCCCTCGGAGCAGGAGAGCGAGAACACCACTCTCCCTCGGAAAGGGCGCCCCGCCCAGCCTCCGTCCGTGCGGTCCCCAACAGTCCTCTTAGGGCCAGTCGCTCCTAGAGATGGAGGCCGGACGGAGTCCCCATCCCACCGCCTCTCCTCCCCTTAGACCATGGAGGTTGTGCACCTACAGGCCCTTGGCGTTACGGCATCCCGGGGAAGAGGGGGTAACCTTGTAATTGCGACCTCCCTTCGCTCCGAAAATGCCATTTCCGGACGCTTCTGCCGGGTTTGAAAGCCTCATTTCTAATCCTTCAGCCAGGCTCCCGCCTCCAGAGGGCTGAGGCTCGGTGCTCGACCCTCCCAGGATTCCAGATCCCACCCCAGCGGCTCCAACCTGCGGCTGGGCGGTCGGCGGTGCGGCTGGAGGCGCGCGGAATCCCGAGGTGTCCCTGACCCTCCTCCGGACGCCAACTCTGCGGCTCCGGCTCGGCCGCCTCCCGGCCTGGCGACCTTCCTGCCCTCCTGCCCACAGCCAGGCCAGCAACCGCCACCCCACGCGCAGCCGGGAGGCGAAAGTGCTGATCCCCAGCCGAGCACCGCGGGATGCACGCCGTCGGGGGCCGCCGCGCTGGCCCCGGGCCAGGGAGCCCTAGATAGGACTCGATGTGTTCCGCGCAGTCCTGAATACGCCCGGAGTCGGGATCGAGGTGCGTAACGGAGGCAAATCCTTCCGCCACGACTTCTCCAGCCACCCCAGTCCCCAGGAGACGTGGTCCCACTGCAGTGCGCACTCTCTCCCTGGAGCCGCGGCAACTTGTGGAGCCTCATTCCCCCTGGTTCACATCAGAGCTCAGGATCCCGGCTCAGCGGGGCTGAGGAGCTAACGGATTGACGAAGAGGTAAGAGGTTTAACGAGTAGAAATTTGGACCCTCTTCCTTTTTATTGTTTCAAAGGGCAGGGTCCCTGGATATTGACTCTTCGTTCCAGAAGAGTTTCGGGCATTCTGACCAGTCCTTTCGAGTCCAATGGGGCGGGGGCTTCCACCTTAGGTTAAGGAGGAACTTTCCAGGCTGGTAAAGGCTCAGGAGTTCATGGTTATTTTTCTCATTATTGTTGCTCATTATTATCCAGTTAATTTGGGGTTAAGCCCTCACCTCCACTCCTGCCGAGACAGCCTTGCACGGAACCCCGGAATGANACCCACTCCAGTACTCTTGCCTGGAGAATCCCATGGACAGAGGAGCCTGGCGGGCTGCAGGCCATGGGGTCGCAGGAGTCGGAACGACTTAGCAACTACAGCACCACCACCACCACCTACGGCACCGAGGGGTTAAGTACTTGCTCAAGCTCACACAGCTGGCCAGTGGCAGGGCTTGGATCGGACCCTCAGCTCTCCTAGCTTCAGACGCCCCCGTGCACCTTGGCAATTCCTGAGTGCACTGTGGCTGTACACGCTCCTGCGAGGAGCGCATGGACGCGCAGCGCTCACCTGGACGCGCGCCTCGCTGAGGTTGACCCGCCGGGCCAGCTCCTCCCGCACGAAGGCGTCGGGGTAGTGCGTGCGCTCGAACACGCGCTCCAGCGCCTGCAGCTGGCTGCTGTTGAACGTGGTGCGGTTCCGCCGCTGCTTCTTCTTCCGCTTGGCGGCGCTGCTGCGCCCGGGGCTTGGACACTCACCTGCGGAGGGACCCAGGGGTCAGCTCAAGGCCAGGCCGGGCGGCCCTGCGCCCGCAGGCGCCCACACGGTCATGACTCAGGCACCAGCCCAGCAACGTAACCTGTCCCACTGCAGGTGGATGGTCCAGCCTTGAGAGCAGGACCCTTTAATTCACTCCTTTGTTAGTTTCTTCATCCATCCATCCATTTACTCCACAACACACTTGCTGAGCACACGACGCGGCAGGCACAGGGCTAGGGCCCTGGGGATATAACGTTGAATCAGAGCAGCCAGGTCCCCCTCTTGGGGAGCCAGGGGATAGGCACCTGCTACCACGAGGGACAACCGAGCTGGTCAGGGAGGCCGGAGGCATCCACGCGTCCTCGGAGCTGGCCCAGACTCGGGGGTCAACCGCCACGGGCATCTGTTGTTGAATTATGTTAATATACAAAAAGGCACAGTTCTGAGGGTCCACTGCACGCTGTTAGGCTTTTTAACACCCACAGACCACTGGATGTTCACAAAAACCGAGGCAGCTGCTATTCACCTCCTCATGCCCTCTCTACGGAGGAGGGGGGAGTTTCCACATTTACTGTTTCCACATTTCAATTTTACCCAGGGGTTAAACTGCTGACCCTTCATCCTGAAGGGCCCAGCTCATTGCTCACTCCTCCAGGTAGCCCTCCCTGATCTCCTGAGTGCACATGGCATGCTATCTCCTCCGTTGCATTCACTGGGCACTTAGAACCAACACTGTCTGGTTCAGTACTTGCTTATGTATCTTATTTTCTTATTAAAAATGTGTATTTTATGGATAAGCAACAAGGTTCTACTATATAGCACAGGGAACAATATTCAATATCCTATAATTAAGCATAATGGGGAAAGAATATGGAGAAGAATGTGTATAGGTATAACTGAATCACCTTGCTGTATACCAGAAATTAACACATTGTACATCAGCTATACTTAAAAAAAGAATACTTTATCAAATTAAAGAATCTGGAGATTTCATGTTAAAAAAAGTATATTCTGATAACCAAGAAACATCACTGTCACAGTAAAAGATTCAGACAACACAGAAAAGGACAAAGTAAAAGTAATGACTCGGTTCTCTTGACTCTACTCCCCAAGCTTTACAAAATTACAAATGTGAATTTAAAATAATTTACAAGCGTGACTCTACAAATGACCCTATTTCATTCCTTTTCGTGACTGAGTAATATCCCATTGTGTTCATGTGCGTCGTCTTTCCCCATTCGTCATTGAACATTTAGGTTCTTTCCATGTCCTGGCCATTGAAAATAGTGCTGCAATGAATATTAGGGTACACGTTTCAAGGAATGAAGTAGGGTCATTTGTAGAGAGGTGGGTGGACCTATAGTCGGTCAGGTAGGCTGAATAAGTCAGAAACAGAAAAACAAATATCATATATGAATGCATATATGTGGAATCTAGAAAAGTGTTACAGGTGAACATATTTCCAGGGTAGGAATAGAGACGTAGAGAACAGACGTGGACACAGGGCAGCAAGGAAGGGTGGGAGGAACTGGGAGATTAGGATGGACATAGATAGAGTGTGCTGTGCCTAGCTGTCCAGTCATGTCTGACCCTTTGCGACCCCATGGACTGTAGCTCACAGGCTTCTCTGTTCCTGGGGATTCTCCAGGCAAGAATACTGGAGTGGGTTGCCATGCTCTCCTCCAGGGGCCATATATACACTACCACGTGTAAAATAGATTTCTAGTGGGAACCTGCTATAAAGCACAGGAAACTCAGCTTGGTGTTCTGTGATGACCTAGCGGGGTGGAATGGGGGGTGGCTGGGAAGGAGGAGGTCCAAGAGGGAGGGGATAGATGTATACTTATAGCTGATTCGCTTCATCGCACAGCAGAAACTAATACAATTTTGCAAAGCAATTATACTCCAATAAAATAAAATTTAAAAAGCTTACAAGTATGAGATCACGCTGAACACACTGGTGCTGCAACGTTCCTCTTCCTATTTACTAAGCTCCTGAGACTGCTCCAACCTGGGCCAGCAAACCAGCCTTCTTTATTTGCATCATATGCACTGATCTGTATTTTCCCTTTTGTTCCCTCCTTCCCTGGTGGCTCAGCTGGTAAAGAATCTGCCTGCATGATCCCTGGGTTGGGAAGATCCCCTGGAGAAGAGAACGGCTACCCACTCTAGTATTCTGGCCTGAAGAATTCCATGGACTATTCATTCCATGGGATCGCAAAGAACCGAAACAGTTGTCACAGAAATAGTAACCGTCATCTGTTGTCGCAGTAACAGATTCAAACAACACAGAGAAGGACAGAGCAAAAGTTACCGACGCCCTGTTCCCGACTCTGCTCCCCAAGCTTTACAAAATTACACGTGTGATTTAAAAATAACTTATAAGCATGACTCTACAAATGACCCTATTTCTTTCCTTTTAATGGTTGACTTTGAGCGACTTTACCACTTTCACTGTCTCACCTTCCACCTGTCAGAACCATTGTAAAATTTGTCTTTGCTTTATCCTTTCAGCACGCTTTTTGCAATTTTTTTTCTAGTATTTTCTCTTGCTCTTCTACTGGAAGCTAGCAGACTGTGGACTGCTGTGCCCCTCTCTTTGATCCCACTGAGCAACCATCCCAGGGATTTCATCACCCAGGACAGAAAGCCCTGCACGTGGCTCTGTACCACTCAGTTGTGCAAACATACTATGTTTCTTAAAAAATATTTTATTTATTTACTTATTTGGCTGTGCGGAATCTTTCCGTTGTGGCTCGCGGGATCTGGTTTCTTGACCCAGAATCGAACCCAGGCCCCCTCTGCATTGGGAAGACAGAGTCTTCGCCACTGGACAACCAGGGAAACCCCTAAACTATGGTTTATTTAACGAAAACCAGAGCCCTATCGATTGGCAGGTGGTGTGTTTCCAATCTTTTGCAACTCAGAAGAATACCACAGTGAATAACCTCATGCAAACATGATATTCTATTTTTGCCAGTGGATATTTGGGACAGATTCCTAGAATTGGGATTGTTGGGCCAATGAGTAAAATGCTAGCTATAGCCAAGGCCCCCATCCAGGGTTCCCAGCAGCAGTGGACGGGAAGGCCAGTTTTGCTCCCAGTTGGGTCAACAGAGGGTGTGGATAACCTTTTGGATTTGGGGACACACCTTCCATTTTTGCTTCCCCAGTTACACGTTTCCTTTATGTTGCTGTTCAGTCACTCATTCATGTCCAATTCTGCGACCCCATGGACTGCAGCATGCCAGGCTTCCCTGTCTGTCCTTCACCATCTCCAGGAGCTTGCTCAAATTTACATCCATCAGGTCAGTGATGCCATCCAACCATCTGGCCCTCTGTCGTCCCCTTCTCCTCCTGCCCTCAACCATTTCCAGCATCAGGGTCTTTTCCAGTGAGTCAGCTTTTCACATCAGGTGGCCAAGGTATTGGAACTTCAGCTTCAGCATCGGTCCCTCCAGTGAATATTCAGGATTGACTTCCTTTTGGATTGACTGGTTTGACCACATCCTACATTCTTCACACGATGCTGAGTTGTTCAGCTGAGCATCTAGAACGTTCCAGGCCCGGCCACAGATACCATTCAATCCTGGCTTTTGAACGCTCCCATGTACGCAGAGCAACCAGCTGATTGGATTGGAGGGCAAACTGTTCCATGAGTCCGGTAATGGTTGCATGGGGGTGGGGGTGGGGGGAAGGGAGTTGTCAAGCAGGAATCAGGCAGGGTTTCCAAGGAAAAGATGGCCTTACTGGGTTTGGACCGGTGGTTCTCAATTGAGGGCAATTTAGCTTCCAGGGGACATCTGGCAATGTCTGGAGACAATTTTGAAGGTCAGGACTAAGAGGCGGATGGTGCTCCTAGGACAGAGGTAGAGATCGGGGCTGCTGCTAAGTACACTTCAGTGCCCAGAACAGACCCTGATCAGGGAATTCTTTGGCTCACCATGTGCATGGCGCTGAGGGAGAGAGGCCCTGGTTTGGAGAGAGGACCAGGAATTGAAGTCCATTACGTTTCCCATTTGGGAAATACTAAAAACACAGGACACATGTGGGGATGGGGTAGGCGGTGGCAGGGAACGTGGAGCGAGCTGGCCTCGGCTCCTGGACCTGCTTCAATCTTCACTCCTCACCCCTTTCCTCCAAGGAAAGGTGAAGATGGATGAGAATGTCGGGTGGCTATGAATGTCTCTCCACCCCTGCCCCTTACCCCCTCGAGCGGGAAGAAACCTTACACCGAAATATCAAGGGTTGAGCGCTGAAAACCTGTGTGATCAAGACCCCAGAGAGTGGACGGAAGCTTCTGGAACACCAGCCATTGCGAGCCGATTTCCGCCCCCTCTTTAGGCAATGCTGCTTGGGCAGAAACCCAACGCAGGAGGCCTTTCAGCCAAAAAAGGAGGCTTTTCCGGGAAATTTCTGAGCGATTCAGATCGGAGGGTGTGGAAATGAAAACCATTTTGCAGCCTTGGCCCCCGCCAAGGGGGTGCCGGAAGAAACAACTCTGCTCTTTGGCTAAACTGCTGGAGCCTTGGAGCCGAAACTCTCAGGCAAGGGATTTACACCCCCAGCTCCAGCAACCCGACTCACACCCCTCACCCCAGCTGGGCTGGAGTCACTTCTCTCCGTCAGGGCAGCTGTGATGGAATGCGCTCAACAAAAGCGGGTTTGGGCACGAACAGTGTCCAGTGTTGCATGCACTCCCATCCACTGGGTCCCGGCATCTGCCCTACGGGGTGTTATCCCATTCCACACACTGGGAAACTGAGGCTCTGAAAGGTTGACCCAAGATCACGCACCTGGGACGTGCCTGTGGGGAGACTCAGGCAGCCCGGGGTATGAGCTTGTCTCTGCTGGGTCATCTTCCCTCTCTCTCCTGGATCCCAGGGAAGGCGATGCCAGGTGCCGGGTGCGGGGTCACACTCTCGGTCCCAGCTCTGGGAGACCTCATGGATTGTGTCATCTCACTGCTGTGGAAATGTCCCCAAGACTCCATCCTAGCCCCCCAGGGGGGAAGACCTCACCTCTGGGAGTCCTGCAGGACCGTGGCTTGCCCAGGGTCACACACATTTCCTGGAGGAGCTGAGTTTAACTGAATGCCAAGAACATAGCCATTGTTCCACACATGCTCGCTGCATTTAACCTTTTTCTGGGCTGTGCTGCACAACATGTGGGATCTTCATTCTCAGGCCAGGGATCGAACCTGTGCCCCCTGCATCAGAAGCACACAGCCTTAATCACTGGGCCTCCAGGGAAGTTCCTGACCTTAACATTCTTGATTGCATGCAACCCGCTTCCACCCCCCACCCCCCCACCAAAGAAAAAAACAAGGATCTTTCTTCCTCAGCCCAGCCCCTAGCAGAAAGCTGCTTCCAGTCCCAGCTTCGGGCAGAGGCTGAGGAGATGCGGAAGATTTAGGAGGTGTCTTGGAGGTGACCCAGGACTCGAACCCACAGCTTTGGCCTTAGCCAGGGCTCACTCTTGGGCTGCACTTTGCTTCCCAGTGGTTGCGCCGGTTACCACGAGTTCCTGAATCGCCCCCTGAGAAGTGGATGTGGTGGGCGTGTGTCCTCTGGGGGTTCCACGCTTGAGCTTCAAGTATTTGGAAAATAAATAAATACTCTTGAAGCCTCAGGCCAGCGAGCACTGGGGCCAGGTCCGTCCCAATCAGGGCTGTGCCCAAAGTTTCCTTTTGTTCAGTCAAAGTTCTGGGATTGAAAATAAAGCCTGAAACCACCTCCATTTACCTGGGCTCTTTAGGGGCTACCGTGAGGGGCTGAGTCCGGGGAAAGATAAACGGACTCAGATAGCAGAGGCAGCCACGCTCTCTCTCTTATTACATTACAGTGAGAAAAAGTGACTGCTGCACCATTCTCTGCCATTAAATTATTTCACACATACCATTTACTTGGCTGACTTCAGGCCAAAGACATTTAAAAACTCTGCTCTCGGCCAGATGATCAAGTGTTCCTGGCTCCTTCCCCTGCACCCATGGTTTTTCTTATTCCATTTAATTTAAGGGTCTAAATAGTCTGGAGGGAATTAACTGCAAATTCTTCCTAAGACAAATAAACCCGGCCTCTTCGTTTCTGCCTTTCTCAAGCTGTTGAGAGACACTCTCTGTTTGTTTTTGCTTCAAATAGTCAGTTTGTGCCTGACCCTGGGGCCACGGCGAGCTCCAACCCAAATAAATAACTTTTATTAATTAGCATTTATTCCGACCGAATAAGCAGCCTCCCCCACCTCAAATGTGATCTCTGCCAACACATTCACAAAAATAAACAACGGGTCCCCAGGACCTCGATGTGGATTTAACAAATTAACACTGGGCCTTGGTCAAAGGAGTTTTGAGGCTGCAGAAATACTTTCAGCCAGAGGAGTCTGGGGAAGGAAGCGGAGGTGGCGGGGTGGGGGGGGGTGCATGGAGGCTGTGCCCCCAAACACCCAGGTTTCTTGGTAGAGAGCTGGGTTCATTTGAAAGATCCCCTAGGAGTGGGGCTCAGACAGGAATTCTGGAATCTGTATCCTTATGTACCTTCCAGGCAGCATCCTTGACTCCGGGCCACCAGGAGACCCTTGGGATAGAATCTCGCCTCATCAGATAAGAAGTAACAGGGAGCAGAGGTGGTTAAGGAGGCCCGGGCCCTGGTTGAGGGCCGCAGGTTGGCACTGGCTCACCAGGAGAGTGGCCACGGGTGAAGCCTTTATTCCACCCCAGCCTCAGGAATCCCCCTGAGAAATGGAGGTAACAGGAGCCACTTCACTGAACCCTCATGAGATCTAACCTGGGTGCTCTTAGCCTGATTTTTACAGAAGGGGAAACTGAGGCACGGGTTTAAACAACCTGTCAAAGCCACGTGGCCGGTAAAGGCTGGGGCAGGGACTTAAATCTGCAGGTTGGTCCCGAGCCCAGGCTTCTTACCACCTTGGCATGGGCAGCCGGCCTGATGAGTACCTCCAGGTCCTCATGTAGAGGGATCCTGAGAGGGGGGGAGTCTCTCCAGGGGCTTAGGGAGAATGGTCAGCCAAGAAGAGGGGGCTGAAGGCAACAGGAACATCTCTAAACCTGAGGTCTGTGCTGGAGTCCCCAGCACACAGGCCAGGGGTAGCTGGGAGCGGCATGTAGGGCAGGGTAGCTTTGAAAAGAGGCAAGGGGGTGCCAGCCTGTGATGCCTGAGAGGGCAGAGCCAAGGTCAGGCCTGGCTTTATATGCATCACTCATATTGGAAGGAAGAAAGGAAAGATGGGCAGGAGGGAGGAGAAGAAGCATGGACCCTGGAGCCCTCTGGAGAAGGGCACCTGGGCTTCCGGGGGCTTCCCCAGGAGGCCAGCCCCACCCCACCCCCAGAATCTCAAGCAAGGCGCCAAGGACCACTTTCAGGCTTGGACCGGTCAGCCTCCGTCCAGGACACGCAGGGACCAAGGCTAAGGCACGAATGGCAGCAGGCGGAGAGATCACGGAGGCGAACTTTCCAGCATCACTCCCTGGAGGCCCCCAGCAACCTCGAGAGTGGCGGGGGGGATGTCATGGCCTCACTGAGAAGACGGAAGGGGGGCCCAGAGAGGGGCTGGGACCTACAGGGTCACACAGCAAGTGAGAGCTTTCCCTCTGCAAGCCCCAGACCCATTCTTTTCCTTACTGCACCCCTGGTAGCTGCTTGGCAGCGAGAAGGGAGGGAGGAGGTAGCCCCAGTTCCCAGCCCAGCCCTGGGCAAACTGACTGTGAACTTGACAGAGGTATGGGACCTTCCTCTCGAGGGCTTTCTGGTTCTATCTACTGGATGGGACCCCCAGGTTGCCCAGGTGAGCAGTGCCAGGACAGGGTGCCTCAGTGGTTTCAGAGATGTTGTCCCAGGTTAGTGGTCTCCTGGAGGTCAGCATTTACGTTGGACAAGCACATCCTCTCCCTGTGGACTCCTCCCCATTCTGTTCCTGGACTTGCCAGTTCTCTCTGCCTCCCTGCTCAACTTCAGTTCTCAGCAGAATGCTGCCTCCTCCAGGANTTCACACAGAGAGAATCAAGTCAAAGGGCCAACAGCTCTGAACTCCTCACTGTGTAAGGAAAGCCATTCTGGACATGCCAACCATCATGCAGCTCCACCCAACACCATGGGAAGCACAGGGATTCCCTCAGCACCCCCAAAGAACCATGAGAAATAATCAGTTTAAGTCATTACATTTGCCATGGTTTGTTTTTCAGCAGCAGATAATTGAAATAAGGTTTCTTTATTTTTTTAAAAAGATTAATTCAGAAAACATTAACTGCTAAGCGCTGAAAAGTAGAGTGATGACTAGATTTAGGCAGATCCTGTAGTCAGGGAGCCACACATTCCAGAGGGGAAAATGGAGATGAGGCCAGAAGCCATCATACAGTGTCAGAAAACAGGCCCCAGGACCCTGCAGAGGGCCCCTCCCTGAGTGAGGGGCAGGAGAGGGCAGTCTTCTGTTCATTTAAAATATATTTACTCTTGGACTTTCCCAGTGGTCCAGCGGTTAAGAATCCTCTTACAGGGGACATGAGTTCAATCCTTGGTCTGGGAAGATTCCACATGCTGTGGGGGCAACTAAGCTCATTCATGCACCACAGCTCTAGAGCCCATGAGCCACAACTGCTGAGCCTGTGCATTGCAACTAGAGAAAGCCTGAGTGCAACAGCAAAGACCGAACACAGCCAAAAATATAAATAAATTAATTAATTAATAAAACTTAGAAATATATATCTACTCTTAACAGATACATACTACTATATATAAAATAAACAATATAAAAATATATAAACAATATATGATAGATAAGGAAGGACCTATATAGCACAGGGAACTATATTCAATATCTTGCAGTAACCTATAATGGAGAAGAATATGAAAAAGTATATATATGTATGAATCACTGTGCTGTAACCTGAAACTAACACAACATTGTAAATCAACTATACCTCAATTAGAAAAATATATTTACTCTTCAACTCAGATTTATGAGTCAAACACAGTACTTTTTTAAAGTTTATGTGTGTGTTTTAAGATATCCTTCACTTGTTTTTCCCCAAATTATATAAATTGGGAGTTTATAATAATACAAACTAATGTTGTATTTTTCCATACTTTTCTCAGTTGCTTTTACAAACATAAATACACACACAGAACTTTTCTTTATTTGTCTGTTTTTAATGAGATAGGAACACACACACACACACACACACACACACATAATAACTTTTCAGCCAACATGCTTTTAGGAGATTGTCAAAGAGTATATGTATTTCAATAGCTGTTACCAGTCAACTTTCTTTAAAAGCTACATTAACTCTCATTTCCACCAATAGTGTTTTTACTCTTTATCATATGTGCCAATGTGATAGAGAAAAGTTATCTCCTTTATTTCATTTGCTTTAACAATATTGGAGAGGCTGTCCATCTTTTCTCATATCTATTGACCATTTGGATATGCTTTGTCTATTTTCTTTTTTAAAACTTTAAAAAAATTGTCAGTTATCAGCATTGCAACTATTTCCCCAATGTATTGTCAATTTCATTTATGGTATTTTTTTCACATGTTTTAAAAAATAAGGTCAAAGATGCATATCTCTTAAAAATAGAAATTGAAGTATCTGGCTTTATTTAGAGAGTTCTCTGCACTCTACCAGGTGTTCATGTAGACACCTGTATGTTTTCTATTACTACCATAAAAAACTTCTCACTAAGTTGTCATCTTACAATTTGTAGTAAGTCAGAAGTCACACACACAGAGGTTTCACCGAGCTGAAATCAAAGCATTGTGAGTGCTACATTCCTTTCTGGAGGCTCTAGAGAGAATCTGTTTCCTTGCTCATTTGAGTTGGCAGAATTTACTTTCTTGTACTACAGGACCTCCATTTCGTTGTTGGTTGTCCCCAGAGGGATGTTCTCAGCTTCTAGAGGTCAACCACATTCCTTGCCTCTCTCCTTTCTTCATCTTCAAAGCCATCACTGGCCTGTCAGTTCTTTCTAATGTTCACATTTTCCCCCCTTCTTCTCTGGTCTTCATCTCTCTAATTCAACCAAGAAAGATTCTTCAGTTTTCAAGATCTGTGTGATTGGTCCTACCTGGATAATACGGAAAAATTTCCCTCAAGGATCTCAAGGTACTTAATCATATCTCTGAAGTCCTTTTGCTATGTGAGATAACATATTTATAGGTTCCAGGAATTAGGGTGTAGACATCTTTGAGGGGTCATTATTCTTTCTACCACAATATCTAAATGTTATTTTTCTTTATTTTTTAAATATATCTGAGATTTATTTGTACATGTGGTGTGAGAGTACAAGCTTGTTAATAGGTTTGATCATCTTTTCATGAAATTATTGGCTCTTCTGTAAATTGCCTATTTAAAACCTAAGCTCATCTTAAGCGTTAACCTAATGTCATTTCATTGTCATTTAGTGAGAGCTCTTTGTTTCAGATAAATATTAATCTTCAGCCTTTTACCTGTCTATCATGATAAAAATAGCCTTTTGTGAACAAAAATAGGCACAATTTCTAACCTCATGAAACTTACATTCAGGGGGAACATAGATGTTAAATTTAGAAGTGAACATTTAATTACAGAGGCACATAAAGTGCTTGAAAAAAGAACAAGCCAGGCTCTGTGGTAGAGAATTTGGAAGAAATTCATGGAAGTTGTCTGTAAGGTTCACAGAAATTGTCTTATAACGACATGATATTGCAGCTAAGACCTGAAAGACAGATAGTCATCTAGTAGAAGCACAGAAGACAAGGCTGTTCCTGGCAACTCTCTTCTCATCTCCTCCATCCTGTGTGCGGCTGAATTTGCTCCTCGTCATGCCTTTTCACAAGACTTTCAGGGTCAAGTGATTCCTGGTCATGAAACAAAAGAATCTTCAATCCATTCTTCAATGGATTCGAATGAAAAGGGCAATAAAATCAGGTCCAACTCCAAGAGAAGACACAGGAGAACAACAAGGCTGGATCTATGAGGAACCTCGCCTATAAAGTGGCACTCAGTGTCAAGGTTACTTGCTTTTTACTATATCACTCTGAGAACATCACTACTGTCTGAGCAGCTGGCTGTGTTTCCCTGGAAGATGATTTTTCTCTTTCTGTTGGTGTTTCTTCTTCGCTAGTGTGTTGGTTTAGTAATAAATCCAGGGATTGGTGGGGGGAAAAAGTGTTCCTAGCAGAGACAGTAGTGCAAAGATCCTGAGGTAGTGTATAGGGCTAATTAAAGACTAATTTTCTATAAATCTGAAGCTATTTTTATAACAGGCTATTTGTATGGATTAAAGAGATTCAGGTTCATAGAAAGTGGGACTTTTTTCCCTTCAGTATTTTTTGTTAGCTCTATGGAAGTATACTTTATATATAATAAAACTTACCAGTTTAGAGTTTATAATCCAATGATTTTTAATAAACGTTTATAGTCCTGTAGTATTTCTCTCCCCACAAAAATTTCCTGATGTCCTTTTGTAGTCCGTCTGCTTCCCACCCACCCCAAGAAACTGTTGAACTATAATCTTGTCACTATTAACTTGATCTTTGTAGACTTTCATCTAAGTGTAATTATTCAGAAAGTAGTATTTTTGTCCAGCTTCTGTCATTTAGCATGCTAACGTTGAGATTTTTTTTCATATTGTATATTTCAGTAATTGGTTTCCTTTTAACACTGAGTGTATTTATTCCTTTTTATAGGTATACAACATTTATTTATCAATTTACTAAATGTTGGACATTGGGATTGTTTCCAGTTTGGCGCTGTTATAAACGAAGTTGCCATAAACATTAACTACAAATCTTCATGTGGATAGATGACTTCTCTTAGTAAAATCCCTAGGAGTGGGATTGCTGGGTTATATAGTTGGTGTATATTTCACTTGTATTCTGTGACCTTGTTAATATCTCTTATTCACTATAGTGGGAGTCTTTAAAGTAGATTTCTTAGGATTTTCAACATAGATGATCTGTGAATAAAGACAGTTTTGTTTCCAATCTACATGCTTCTTATTTCTCTTGCCTATTTCACTGCGTAGGACTAGCAATTCAGTGTTAGTGGTGAGAGCAGATAACCTTGTCTTGCCCTGATCACATGGAGAAGCATTCATTCTTTCAGGTACGCTGACAGGTATGTTTTATTAGTTGCTTCTTATCAAATTGAGGAATTTCCCTTTTGTTCCTAGTTTGCTGAGAGTTTTTGTCAAGAATGGATGGTAAATTTCATTAAGTAGTTTTTATGTCTCTATCTTTTTTAGTTTTTTGATATTGTGAATTGAATTACATTGGGGTGTGTGTGTGTGTGTGCACGCGCGCGCACGCATGTGCGCACCACACTGTGCGGCTTGTGGGACTTAAGTTCCCAGACCAGGGATGGAACCCGGGCCCTCAGCAGTGAGAGTTTGGAGTCCTAACCACTGGACCACCAAGGAATTCCCTATATTTATTTTTCAAATGTTAAACTAACTTTGCATTTTCAGGATGAACCCCCCTTGATCTTGGTATATCAGCCTTTTTATTTACTATTGCATTCAATTTGCTTAAATGTTAAGCCTTTTTATATCTAAGTTCATGAAGATTATTGATTTGCAGGTTTTGTGTGTTTGATTTGCTTTTTAATTTTTTTTTTTTTTCATTTGGGTATCAGGGTAATGCTGGCCTCATAAAATAAGTTGGAAGAATTGCCTCCTCTTGTATTTTCTAGAAAAGTTTGTGTAGAATTGTGTAAATACTCTTTCCAAAATGTTAGGTAGAATTCACCACTGAGGCCATCTAGACCTGTAGTTTTCTTTATGGGATTTTTTTTTTTAAGCACAAGTTCCATTTCTTTAATTTTTTATTTTTTTATTTTAAATTTTTTATTTTTACTTTATTTTACTTTACAATACTGTATTGGTTTTGGCATACATTGACATGAATCCGCCACGGGTGTACATGAGCTCCCAAACATGAACCCCCCTCCCACCTCCCACCCCACATCATCCCTCCAGATCATCCCCATGCACTAGCCCCAAGCATCCTGCATCCTGCATCGAACATAGACTGGCGATTTGTTTCTTACATGATAGTATACATGTTTCAATGCCATTCTCCCAAATCTTCCCACCCTCTCCCTCTCCCTAGTTCCATTTCTTTATGAACATAAGATTATTCAGGTTATATATTCCTTCTTGAACAAGCTTTGAAAGTTTGTGTTTTTTAGGGAATTTAAAAGGAATTCTATGTTGAATGTACTGGCATAAAGTTGGTCCTAATATTCCCAGAGGGTGAGATGGTTGGATGGCATCACTCAATGGACATGAGTTTGAGCAAACTCCAGGAGACAATAAAGAACAGGGAAGCCTGGCATGCTGCAGTTCATGGAGTTGCAAAGAGTCAGACATGACATAGCAACTGAACAACAATATTCCCTAATGTTCTTTGAATGTCTGTAGGATCTGTAAATGTTTCCTCATTCATTTCCAGTCATGGTAATTTATGTCATCTCAGGGTTTTCTTTCTCTCTTTTCCTAACCAGTCTGCCTACTGCCTAGAGGTTGATCAGTTACATTCATCTATTTTTAAAGTGTTTGGTTTCATTGATTTTTCTTTATTGTTCATGTGTGTGTGTGTGTGCTCAGTCATGTCTGATTGTGTCAGGACTGTAGCCTGCCAGGCTCCTCTGTCCATGGAATTTTTCAGGCAAGAATACTGGAGCGGGGTGCCCTTTCCTACTCTAGGGAATCTTCCCAACCCAGAGATGGAATCAGAATCTCTTGCATCTCCTGCACTGACAAGTGGATTCTTTACCACTAGCAACACCTGGGAAGCCCTTCTATAGTTTATACATTTTCTTTCACTGATTTCCACTCTTTATCATTTCTTTCTGCTTACTACAGGTTTAATTTGTTCTTCTATTTGTTTCTAATTTCTGAGGTACAGGTTTAGAGTATTGCTGTCAGACCTTTCTTCTTCCTTTTAAAAACTAATTTATAATTTATTTATATTTATTTTTGGCTGTGCTGGGTCTTCGTTACTGCGTGTGGGCTTTTCTCCAGTTGCAGTGAGCAGGGGTTACTCTTTCTTGCGATGTGTAGGCCTTTCATTGTGATGGTTTCTCTTGTTTTGGAGCATAGACTCTTTGCAGCATGTGGGCTCAGGAGTTGCGGCGCACAGGCTTAGTTACTCCCCAGAATGTAGGATCTTCCCAGACCAGGGATTGAACCTGTGTCCCCTGCGTTGGCATGCAGATTCTTAACCACAGGACCACCAGGGAAGTCCAGGACCTTTCATCTTTTCCAAGGTAAGAATTTAATGCTATTATTTTCCTTTAAGCACTGCCTTAGCTACATCTACTGCATTATGATAAATTATACTATTAAATTTCATTCAGGTCAAGATATTTTCTAATTTCCTTGGTGATTTCTCATAAGATCTGTGAGTTATGCTTAATTTCCAGAAATTTTGATGATTTGTCATCTCTGTTGTTGCTGATTTTTGGTTGAATTCTGTTTTGGTCAGAGGACATACTTTGGAAATTTGAATCCTTTTAAACATATTAAGAATTACTTTTTTGGTCAGATTATGAGCCAATAATCATATGACAAGAGGACCAAGCCATTATCATACCTGGACCCTCTTAAATTCACTCCCAGTGTTTGACTCATAATTGTGTCATTTCATTTAATTAAATTTGAACTTGTTTAAGTCAGTCATTATGGTGCTCTATGAGGCTTACAATCAGAAGCCAGTAATGGAGGTGAAAGTTCTATTGAATGCCTTGTCCAAGAGTTCAGTCCTGTGTATTTTTAGAAGTGAAATGAATGTCTTGGTCATTCTCACTGTCAGGAACTCTGAAGGGGATAAAGAGTATCTTCGTGAGGCCTTGTATTGTGGCTCTAGTATGTACAGTGACATATCTGACTTTGATTTGTTTTGACGCATCCGTGAAGCCAGAACATTCCCAGAGTTCTTTATCCCAAAAAAGGTGACCTTGAATAAAGAGTTGTTGTTGCCGCCATTGGTTGGACCAAATGGCTAGACCACTGACTATGGCCTAAATGTCTGGAAAAAATGTGCAGAAGGGACCAATTGGTGGCTGAGACATCCTTTATTGCTAAGAGAACTGCCAACATTTGGCAAATTGGGTGGACCCTCAGGTCCTATCCTTTATCAGAGATGTCTGGTAAGGAATGGAGGCAAAGAGAGAAAGCAGACTTCATCAGGGGTGATGGTGTCACTGTCATCCTTCAAGCATATGAACTGTCCACTCAGCGGATCCTCAGGGGCTGCCCCAGTGACCAAGGGATGTCGGGGAGGGATGTCCTCCTCCAACACTGTGGTGGCCACCCTCCTTCAGGAGGGATTTGCTGCAGGACCAGGTTTGGCTCTGTCCACTAGATACCATTTTCATTTTATCTAGGCGACATCAACAACCATGCCAAGTCTGTGGGTGATTTATTATGTACCAATAGATAGCTAGAGTAGACTTGAAGCAGTTGATCAAATGTACAGTTCAATATATGATCAATGATTGTAATAATGTAACTCTAGAAATGGCACCCCACTCCAGTACTCTTGCCTGGAAAATCCCATGGATGGAGGAGCCTGGTAGGCCACAGTCCATGGGGTCACAAAGAGTCGGACATGACTGAGCGTCTTCACTTTCACTTTCATGCATTGGAGAAGGAAACGGGAACCCACTCCAGTGTTCTTGCCTGGAGAATCCCAGGGCCGGGGGAGCCTGGTGGGCTGCCGTCCATGGGGTTGCACAGAGTCAGACACGACTGAAGCGACTTAGCAGCAACTTAGCAGCAATAGACAGCTAGAAGAAATAAGGGCCAATGTTTATTGAGCACTAAGCACTACACCATTTAGACTCTTTTATGGCTGTGATTTTTTTTTCTATTTTTAAGTTCACTTGGCTTCTGTGATCCAGGAAAGGGCCAGGCATTCTCTGCTTAGAGTGGTGAAGGGCAAGGTCTTTATAGACAGACAGACAGACCAAAGCTTGACTCTTGACTCTGCCTACACTCACTGTCTTAACCTAGGCACATTCATCTTTCCTTAACTTGGAACCTCAGCTGATAAGTCTTTGAGACAAGTACATGAGATAATATATGGAAGTAGTTTAACATAGTGGCTGTTATGTAGTGAGACTTCAGTTAAGTGTTAATGATAATTTTACTACCCAATTTGCATCTCAGCTGTTCATTCGCTGTGGACCAACCTGAACCTCAGTTTCTTTCTCTGCTATGTGAGGATAATAATAAGCATCTCAGAGTTGTTTTGAGACCTAATCCAGTGTCTGACACTACAACACATTTACTCTCAGAGTAACAGAGCAGTACAAACACCAAAGACTCACCTCCAAACGCATTGTCATGGGACTGTCAACACTCTGGAACTCAAACATTTCTGTAATGTAGCAGCTCCTACAATACAGCTCAACACACATTCTTGTCTATGCAGTTCATCTGCATCCCAGACATCATGTTTGTGATCTCAGCCCTGCATGCTGGGTTGGGAGTGGTATTTCTTTCGCATAACATAGTGGTTGAAAGCTTGCTGTCCTGGAGTCAAATTCTAGGTCTTCCTCTTATTAGCTGTGTGAACTGAGATAAGTTAGTTAACTTCTCCAAAAGTCAAATACAAATTAAGGCTAGTTAATGTCTATCATTTCTCAATGTAACTCCAACCTCTGAGGTTTAGAGGAAAAAACAATATGGGATAAGCAAGTTAGATTTTTTAAATAAACTTACTGTTTTAATCACAGGTTCTGTCACAAAAAGAAATCTCAATTCTTGGCTCCAAAAAAGGGATAGGGATGGGTAAAGCATGAAGAATTTAATTTAGACCTGAGATGACATTCTCGGCAGCATGGTCACTCAAAGAAAAGTAATGACTAAGAGGAGGGAAAAGAGGCAGAAGCCACATTAGTAGGATCTCAAAACAAAAGGCAGCTTCACTTAGATGAAATGATTTGACTGTAGTCTTGGGCAGGCAGAAAAGATAGCTAGATCAGTGGTTTCCAAATGTTTCTGATCAGTCCTGTAGGTATATATTATACATGTATATATATAGTACATAAAGTACAATTGTACATCAAGTACAATTCTTTCAAGTAAACAGGAGAAATTTGACTAGAATTATCTTTGGATTGCCTGGAATTATTGCTTCTCTTTGACAGTAAACTGAAAAATGAAGTATGGTTATGAAGTATATTTATAGTGTGTGTGTGTTGATACATATTATGTGTGTAACATGGAGAGAGAGAGAGAATATGTACTGGGTCTTTGTGTCGTCTAATGTTTAACTGATCTATTGTATTCCAGGTTTTAAAGTGCTGGTCACAATCCACTAAATGTTTTACACCACTCATCCATGAGCCATGACTCACAATTTGAAAACCCGAGACTAGATTTCTTTCTATCCATTTTAATATGAGCCCAAGAGAGGCTTATTCTCACTCCATACTTGATGTTTCAACATAAATCTTATGGATTTACATAAAGTATAATTCTCTCAAGTAAACAGGAGAAATTTGACTAGAATTATTTTCAGACTGCCTAGGGTTATCGCTTCTCTTTGACAGTAAACCAAAAAAATGAAGCATGGTTATGAAGTCTGAGGCTTCATAATCAGACCCTTCATAACCAGAGTCTGAGGCTCTGCCTCTAGCTGGCTGTCTCACCTGCCTCAGTTTATTCATCTGTATAACAGAAATAATAATAATAATAATAATAATAATGCTGCAGCTGCTGATGCTCAATCACTCAGTTGTGTCCAACTCTTAGTGACCCCATGGACTGTAGCCACCACAAGCCTCTGTCTATGGGATTCTCGAGGCGAGAATACTGGAGTGGGTTGCCATTTCCTTCTCCAAAAGAAGTCTTAGACTCACTCAAACAAATATTAAAGACTTAAAATAGATTCCAATTAAGTGTACTACATGTCAGAAGAAAGCCTAATAGTACCTTGCTGCTAAGTCACTTTAGTCGTGTCCGACTCTTCACGACCCCATGGACGGCAGCCCACCAGGCTCCCCCGGCCCTGGGATTCTCCAGGCAAGAACACTGGAGTGGGTTGCCGTTTCCTTCTCCAATAATAATAATAAATAATAGTGAAAGTAGTAGTAGTAGCGGTAGTACCTGCCTTCTGAGTAACCAGGTAAGACAACACAGGCTTGGGACATAGTAAATGCCCCCAAATATTGGCAACTGTATTATTTATGAATATTCAGTATTATTGTCTTGCAGCGGAGACCTGAAGACAGCTTAGCCATAAGCAACACTAAACTAAGGAAAGAAACTGCAGGCAGTAAATTGGCATCTTTGGAAAGTTTCCCATTGGACCTGCCTTACCCTGGACAGACACTAGAGGGTGCTCCATGCTCAGAAAGCCACATATTTCCAGGCCCAGAGACCTCTGCCAGTGATGGCTTGCATGAAGCTAACTTTCCCTTTGAGTCTGGTGATTTAACTGTGAAGGAGCTGCTGCATTGGTTCTAAAACAAAGAACTTTGGAGGAATTAGGAGGCACAGCAGTCAGTTGTATCAGGCAGAAATTTAGCTCCCTCAGAATTTCACCAGTTGGCTTTTAGCTGGGCTGTGACTTTCTGGAAGACTGGGGCAGCATCTCACTCAACCACAAGCCCCAGAGTCTAACACACATAACATCTGAAACATTGTGATCACTTTGTAAATATCGGAGCTTCTCTCCTGGCTCAGATGGTAGAGAATACACCTGCAAAGCAGGAGCCCTGAGTTTGATCCCTGGGTCAGGAAGATCCCCTGGAGAAGGGAATGGCTACCCACTCCAGCATTCCTGCCTGGAAAATTCCTTGGACAGAGGAGCTGATGGGCTACAGTACATGGGGCTGCAAAGAGTCATACACAACTAACACTTTCACACTTTGTAAATATCTGTGAAAAGGCACCATCTGAGACCTGAAAGTGAAAGTGAAGTCGCTCAGAATAATTATAATTACAAATTGGCAAGTGCTGGTATGATGACCACTTAGCACTATGAAAGCCTCCAGAAGGCTGTAATTGGGGCAGGTTAGCTGGAATAGCTTCCTTAAATTTGGGAGTCCTGGTCCTCTCTAGAGTGCACAGAAATTCTCTTCCACATTTGGCTTTTGATATTCAAAAACAGCTTTGTGCTCCCTTTCCTTTACATCTTTCATGTAGAGTGATTTCCAGGTTTCTTACCAAGCTGATCACTCCCTGCAGAATTGTAAGAAGCAAATAATAGTTTAGGGTCTACTGGGTTCAATAACCTCCTGCTCTTCTATACATCATTTAATTATATCTGTATCTCATTTAATTTTCACAGCAATCCTATGAGACTAAGGTTATTATCCACACTCTACAGATTAGAATACAGCAGGATTTCATAACTAGCCCAGGTTCGCACTATTAGGGAGTGGCAGGGCCAGTGTTTGAACCCTGATAATCTAGCTTCAAAAGATGCTCCTCAGGGAATTCCCTGGTGGTCTGCTGGTTAAGACTTGGCACTTCCACTGCTGTGGGCCTGGTTTTGATCCCTGGTCAAGGAACTAAGATACCACAATCAGCATGGGGTGGCAAAAAAAAAAAGTTCTTTACACTGTGAATTAGCTGTATTACAGTTAAAAATTTTAAAGATGCTTGTTTAAAATTTCACATAAAAGAATAACAATAGCTAACAGTATAGAGGGTGCCACGTACTCTTCCAAATGGTTTATATTCGCCAACTCATTTAAGTAATTTATTCATCACATATATTCAGCTGTCACCTGTTTTGTTAGTACAAAAATCTTAATACAGAAAAGTAAAGAGAATAATATGATAAACAGCATGCAGTTATCACCTAGAATGAAAAAATAGTTAATGCTAATATTGTCTAGCCAAAGCAATCTTGAAAAATAACGAAGTTGGAGGGCTTACACTTCCCAATTTCAAAAGCTACAGTAATCAAGGCAATGGGCACCTGGCAAAAGGATAGATGTATAGATCAGTGGACTAGAATTGAGAGTCCAGAAATAGCCCATATATCTATGGTCAAGGTGTCGAGACCATTCAATGAAGAAAGATCCTTTTTTTCAACAATGGTGCTGGAACAAGTGGATATCCACTTGTTCAAAGTGCAAAGGAATGAATTTGCATCCCTAAATTCCCCGTTCATTCTATAAAAATTAGCTCAAAATGGGTCCAAAACCTAAACATAAGCGCTAAAGTATAAAATGCTTAGGAGACACAGGTGTAAATTTTTTTTGATTAGGCAGTGGTTTCTAGATATTATACCAAAAGCACAAGAAGAAAAAAATAAACTGGGCTTAATCAAAATTTAAAACTTGTGTGGATTGAGAAGACAAGCCTCAGCATGGAAAAAAAAATTTGCTAATCATAGCTCTGATAAGGGTCTTGTATCCAGAATATATGAAGAGCTCTTACAATGTAACAATGAAAAGACAAATAACACAATTTAAGATTGGGCAAATGATTGGAATAGACATTTCTCCATAGAAGATATACAAATGGCTAATAAGCATATGAAAAGATAATATCGTTAGTCATCAGGGAAAGGCAAATCACAACAAGAGTGAGATACTACTTCAAACCCAGAAGCATGGCTCTAATCAGAAAGACAATAAACGGTTAGCAAGGATGCAGGGAAATTGGAACCCTCGTGTATTGCTAGTGGGGACACAAAATAGTAGAACTACTGTGGAAAATAGTTTTAACATGTTCTCAAAGGGGTGCTATGAGACACAGAAATTCCACTCCTAGGTGTATGCCTCAGAGACTGAAAACATACTATTTATATAAAGATCTGTATATGAATGTTCATAGCAGCATGATTCATAATAGCCAGAAAGTGGGAACAACTCACATGTCTATCAACTGATGACTAGATAAACACAATACGGAATATCATGCGAAGGGATCTATAATTCTACCATGAAAAGGAATAAAGTGCAGATACATACTACCACATGGATGAACCTTGAAAGAAGTAAAAGAATGCTGTNGCCAGAAAGTGGGAACAACTCACATGTCTATCAACTGATGACTAGATAAACACAATACGGAATATCATGCGAAGGGATCTATAATTCTACCATGAAATGGAATAAAGTGCAGATACATACTACCACATGGATGAACCTTGAAAGAAGTAAAAGAATGCTGTCCCAGAAGCCAGATGCCATATATTGTGTGGTTTTGTTATATTAAATGACCAGATAGGCAAATCCATTGAAGTTTGTGATTTCCAGGAGTGAAAGAGAGGCAGCGCTGGGGAGTGACTGCTAATGGGCACAGGATTTCTTCAGGGGGATGATGAAAATGTTTTTAAATTAGATAGTGGTTATGGTTGAACAACCTTGTGAATATACTGAAAATCACTGAATTTTACACTTTAAAAGTGGTGAGTTTTATGGTATGTAAATTATATCTGAATATGCAAAAAAGAGAAAAGTTTATATTCTCATCTCTAGCTCAGTTGTACTCAAACATTCTGGTCACAAAACCCCTCTATATTCTTAACAACTATTGCGGGACCCCAGGAGCTTTTATTTATGGGTTTTGTTTTCAGTTTTGTTTATGTGTTTATGTTAAATACCCATTGACATTCACCACTAAAACAGAAAATTTTAAATATTTGTGAATTCATCTAAAGTAGCATTAATAAACCGTATACATGTTACCATGAGTAATGGTTTTTGAAAAATATATTTTCTGAACCAAAAAAATTAGCAAGAAGAGTGGCATTGTTTTTCCATTTTGGCAAATCTCTTTAATATCTAGCTTAATATAAACCAGGCAGATTCTCATATCTATTTCTGCATTCAATCTGTTTTAATATGTTGTTTGGGTTGAAATACATGAAAAAAACCCTCCAATTTCACAGATATGTAGTTAGGAGGAGGAGTATTTTATAGCCTTTTAAATAATTGTAGTTATTTTTCTTAGATATCATACCCAAACTGGTCAAGCAGTAGTTTCTTGGAGGTCAGTTGCAATGTAGAATCTGCAATCATATCAACAAACTTTTCATTCTGTTACATTAAAATGCTGACACATTTCATGATTCAATACCAAAATTTCACATTCATTGATATCAACACCAAGCTCATTAGAAAAGTCTAGGTTTGAGGAAGCTATAAGCTCTGGGTGGTAGATCTAAGTTTTCCAAAATATCAATATTTGTTTTAAAACTTGAATCTCATAATTAGCAACGAAAGCTGCCAGTTATTTTCCTTAAAAGGGAAAGCTCACTTTCTTAAAAAAAAAAAAAAAAAAAATCGAGGCTTTCCTGGTGTCTCCGTGGTAAAGAATCTACCTGCCAACGCAGGAGACACAGATTTGATCCCTGATCTGGGAAGATCCCACATGCACCACAACTATTGAGCCTGTGCTCTAGAGCCCAGGAGCCACAGCTCCCGAAGCCCACGTGCCCTAGAGCCCGTGCTCTGCAGCCAGAGAAGCCACTGCAAAGAGCGGCCCTCTCACTGCAGCTAGAGTGTAGCCCCCACTTCCCACAACTAGGGGAAAGTCCGCGCAACAATGAAGACCCAGCAGAGCCAAAAATAAAATACAGGTAAATAAAATTATTTCAAATGTCCATCAATACCCAGGTCTGAATTAGCATAGATTTCTTTTTCTGTCAGTCACTTTTTCAAGGAAAAATGGTGTTCTTTTTTTTTTTTTTGGTATTCCTTTTTAGCAGCTAGGTTAGCTCACCCGAGGAGGCAATGGCACCCCACTCCAGTACTCTTGCCTGGAAAATCCCATGGACGGAGGAGCCTGGTAGGCTGCAGTCCATGGGGTTGCTGAGGGTCAGACACGACTGAGCGACTTCACTTTCACTTTTCACATTTATGCATTGGAGAAGGAAATGCAACCCACTCCAGTATTCTTGCCTGGAGAATCCCAGACACGGGGGAGCCTGGTGGGCTGCCATCTATGGGGTCGCACAGAATCGGACACGACTGAAGCGACTTAGCAGGTTAGCTCACAGACTGAAACAAGTGCTTTTCCTCAAGACAACCACTGTCCTTCTATGTGCAGAGGTACAACTACTTTTCATGTACTCAGGGGATTGAGTTTTAATAAACCTACTCATTTTTATTGCTTCATCAAGCACACCCTAAATGAAACTGGCTTTTGTTTTGTCTTGTTCTACTGTCAGTTTGTGGTGGTGACGAATGCATGACTTCCTGTATAATTTGGTGCCAGGGCAGCTTTACCGTCATTGTAAGTGATGTCGATGTCAGTGTGGGGAGAAGACAAATTATGACTCACTGTTTGACTTCGTGAGCCCCCCGGAAGTGTCTAGAGTCCCCCAGGAGTCTTCGGACTAGACTTTGAGAACCACTGCTCTTGTTCATTCTTTCATTCAAACATTTGAATGGAACACTTGGTATGTGCTAGGCCCTAGGGCCACAGAGGGGCACAAGCCAAGGCCTTGCGTTCTCATGAGGAGACCCATAAATAAACAAGAAATTTTCAGGTGATGGTAACACAAACATGAAAGAGTATCATTGAAGAAGGGGACAATACTAGACAAATGAAGGAAGACCTCTCTGGGGTGACATATGAGTGGTGACCTAATTGGTTACGAGTGTCCTGAGTGTCCTTGTTAGAATGCAGTGCTCAAGGGGCAGAAGGCGTAGCGCTTGCGTTGCTCTAATCCTACAGAGTAAAGCCATCGCCCCTCTGCGTCTGCACATCACACCTTACGAAGAAAGCATCCCATCCAAGACACTGGGTTGGAAAGGATCAGAAACCCGTGTTCTGATCCCATCTTTTTCTTTTGCCAGGGATCAAACCCATCTTCCTGCAGTGGAAGCTGGAAGCACAGAGTCAACCCCTGGACCGCCAGGGAAGCCTGCTGTTCCCATCTTCATCAAACTCTTCTCTTCACCTCTTTGAGCTTCAAATTCCAAGTCCTTACTTGAAAATAGCATGGTGGTAACTCCCCAGCCCACCTTATTACCATATGGTGGTAGTGGTTGTTTAGTTGCTAAATTGTGTCCGACTCTTTGTGATCCCATGGACTGTAGCCTGCCAGGCCCCTCTGTTCATGAAATTTCCCAGGAAAGAATACTGGCTGCTGCTGCCGCTAAGTCGCTTCAGTCATGTCCGACTCTTTGCAACCCCATGGACTGCAGCCTACCAGGCTCCACTGTCCATGGGATTTTCCAGGCAAGAGTACTGGAGTGGGGTGCCAGTACCATTTCCTCTCCAGGGGATCTTCCCAACACAGGGATCAAACCCAAGTCTCTTGGATTTCCTGGTTGGCAGGAAATCTTCCCAGGCTTTCCTGAGAAGCCACACCTTAGTAAGAGTGGAATTCAAATGAAGTAAGAATGTACTGGACAGTTCTTTATCCAGTGTATTGAATAAATGTGTTACCTACTCAGACTCAGTTACCTTCGCCTGCAAGGAGTGGGGCTGCAGGTTCTAACCGTGAGCACAGGTCAGCTCACTCAGCTCCTCCCCCGTGGCCTCTCCTTTTTCACAGGAGTCTTAGTTGAGTCATATCTCTTCTATTCCAAATGGGGATTAAAAAAAAAATATTTACCTTTATTTATTTATTTGTTTGGCTGCACTGGGTCTTAGTTGTGGCATGAGAACTTGTAGCTGTGGCATGTGGAATCTAGTTCCCTGACCAGGGATTGCCCTGCATTGGGAACGAGGAGTCTTAACCACTGGACCTCCAGGGAAGTCCCCAAATGGGGATTCTTTCTTTGGAGAGAATCTAATAAAAGACCTGACATCAATCCTAATTTTTGAAAACATCTCATTCCTTTCTACAGGCTCTCCCATTCTTCTTCCTATCCTAGCTTGTTGAAATCTTATAAAATTTTGCCCGCTAAGTCAGTAGATATGTATTGCTAACAAGCCTGTCTTCTATGTTTTTATTCAAGTTATGGAATAAAATGCCAAGCCTTGCATAGGACACTTAAGAACCTCCCCAGCAACACACGTGTACACACACACCCCTCATCCTCCAGATTGCTACTGAGCTGGTGTTCTGTTGTTTTACCAACGTCACATTATTATGTGGCCATATGTCATATCTCTGGGCTTCCCCAGTGGAGCAGTGGTAAAGAGTGATAAAGAGCACTAAAGAGCTCCTGCTGGAGCCATAGGAGATGCGAGTTCGATCCCTGTATCAGGAAGATCCCCTGGAGGAGGGCAGGGAGACCCACTCCAGTATTCTTGTCTGGAGAATCCCATGGACAGAGGACCCTGGTGGGCTACAGTCCATAGAATCACAAAGAGCTGGACACGACTGAAGTGGCCTAGCACGCGTGCACGTCTTACCTCCAGCTGGTCCCGGGGCTGTGTGTGGTATTTGGCTGCCTTGCAAACAAGGTCTCCTGCAGATTCTCTCCCAAGGGCTCCTCCTAGATTAAGAAATACACACCTGGGTTCTTACTCGCTTCATTTTGCATAGAGCAAATGGAGGTCCGGAGCCACATGGGGACTAAAAGCTGGGAATACTAAAACTTTTTATTCAGCGTAGCCGTTCTGGCCAAGCAAAGCAGAGAGCGGGAGGCAGAGGGAGGGATGAAGTGGGAAGGAGCCGGACCCCACCTGGAGACCTGCAGAGCTGAGCTCGCTCCACAGGATTAACCTCTTCCGCAGCACCAGGGGCCGCGCGGGGGATGCCTGGAGGGGGACAAGAAGCGGCTGCCACCTGAGTGTCCCTCAGACGAAGAGCAAGTAGGGTTTGGCCCAGAGGCTCGGGTTCATCCCAGGGGCGTCCTAGGCCAGACGCCTGGCGTCTTAAGCGGGGCTCGGCGGGCTACTCCAAGACCCCAAACCGAATGGAGAGCTACGCGGCAAAGTGAGGCTCCGAGGAGGCCCGCGGTGGCGGTTCTTTCCCAAGGCAGGGAAAATCCTTAGCTCTGACCCCTTTTGGTCAAAAGCTGAGTGAGCGAGGGGGGCGATGCAGCGTTACCTAGGGGACCCAGGCCCGCAGAGGTCCCGAGGGGCCGCCGCTTCTTCAGGCTGCTGCGTTGTTCCGAGAAAGGCGGCGTGGTCCCCGGGGCTCTGCCGGTGCAGTGAGCGCCCTTCAGCTCAGTTCAGTCGCTCAGTCGTGTCCGGCTTTTTGCGACCCCATGGACTGCAGTACGCCAGGCCTCCCTGTCCAGCGCCCTTCGGGTGGTTCCTGCCGCCGGCTCCGGGAGCTGAGCCGCTGGCCTCCGTCCCTTGGGCGGCCGGCAGGGGGCGGTGTTTGGCCACAGGTGAGCAGACCCAGCTGGACACTGAATGTGGCTCCGGTCCTCTGGTTGGGTCTTGCCACTACCGCTCTGTCTGGACTTGTTCACCGACCATTATCTGGGTTTTTGCCTACCCATACCCCACATCTCTCCTAGTTCTCTCAGGCTGTCCCCCACCCCGAAGTAATGATGCCTGCACCCCTCCAGAAACGTTTCCCCCTCCCCGCCCCGAAATGTATTAATACAACACTTGCTCCACGGATAATTCTTCTTGCTGTCATGTCAGTGGTCTAAATTAGAAAGAGGAGGTGGCCTGGTTCAAGTTCCTGATCTGCCAGTTGTCAGCTGTGTGACCTTGGACAAATTACCTCTCTGGGTCAAGTTTCTCATCCTCAAAAACAGACTAATAACAACAGTAATATCTGTTGTGCATTCTGCCAGTGACTTATATGCCATGTTGTTGTTCAGTCACTAAGTTGTGTCCGACTCTTTGTGACCCCATGGACTGCAGGATACCAGGCTTCCCTGCCCTTCACCATCTCCCAGAGCTTACTCAAGCTCATGTCCATTGAGTTGGTGATGCCATCCAACCATCTTGTCCTTTGTCATCCCCTTATTCTGCCTTCAATCTTTTCCAGAATCAGGGCCTTTTCTAATGAGTCAGCTCTTCACATCAAGTGGCCAAAGTGTTGGAGCTTCTGCTTCAGCATCAGTCCTTCCAACGCATTCTAACCATTGATTTCCTTTAGGATTGACTAGTTTGATCTTCTTGCAGGCCAGAGGACTCTCAAGAGTCTTCTTCAGCATCACAATTCAAAAGCATCAATTCTTAGGCTTACAGCCTTCTTTATGATCCACTTCTCACATCCATACATGACTGCTGGAAAAACCATAGCTTGGACTGTACAGACCTTTGTTGACAAAGTAATGTTTCTGCTTTTTAATATGCTCTCTAGGTTTGTCATAGCTTTTCTTCCAAGGAGCAAACATCTTTAAATTTCATGGCTGCAGTCACCATCTGCAGTGATTTTGGAGCCCAAGAAAATATAAAGTCTGTCACTGCTTTCATCGTTTCCCTGTGTTTGCCATGAAGTGATGGGATCAGATGCCATGCTCTTAGTTTTTTGAATGTTGAGTTTTAACCCAGCTTTTTCACTCTCCTCTTTCACTTTCATCAGGAGGCATTAGTTCCTCTTCACTTTCTGCCATAAGGGTGGTGACATCTGCATGTCTGAGGTTACTGATATTTCTCCCACAATCTTGATTCCAGCTTGTGCTTCATCCAGCCTGGCATTTCACATGATGTACTCTGCATATAAGTTAAATAAGCAGGGTGACAGTATACAGCCTTAGTGTACTCCTTTTTCGATTTGGAACCAGTCCATTGTTTCATGTCTGGTTCTAACTGCTGCTTCTTGACCTGCATACAGGTTTCTCAGGAGACAAGTAAGGTGGTCTGGTATTCCCATCTCTCTACACAAGGCTTTGGCATAGTCAATAGAGCAATAGATGTTTTTCTGGAACTCTCTTGCTTTTTCTGTGATCCAATGGATGTTGGCAATTTGGATCTCTGGTTCCTCTGCCTTTTCTGAATCCAGCTTGAACATCTGGAAGTTCATGATTCACATACTGTTGAAGTCTGGCTTGGAGAATTTTGAGCATTACTTTGCTAGTGTGTGAAATGAATGCATCATGCAGTAATTTAAACATTCTTTGGCATTGCCTTTCTTTGGGATTAGAATGAAAACACCTTTTCCAGTCCTGTGGCCACTGCTGAGTTTTCCAAATTTGCTGGCATATTGAGTACAGCACTTTCACAGCATCATGTTTTAGGATTTGAAATAGCTCATCTGGAATCCCATCACCTCCACTAGCTTTGTTGGTAGTGATGCTTCCTAAGGCCCACTTAACTTCACACTCCAGAATGTCTGGCTCTAGGTGAGTGACCACACCATTGTGGTTATCTGGGTCAAGAAGATCTTTTTTATATAGTTCTTCTGTGTATTCTTGCCACCTCTTCTTAATATCGTCTGCTTCTGTTAGGTCCATACCATTTCTGTCCTTTATTGTGCTCATCTTTGCATCAAATGTTTCCTCAGTAGCTCTAATTTTCTTGAAGAGATCTCTAGTCTTTGCCATTCTATTGTTTTCCTCTATTTATTTGCATTGTTCACTGAGGAAGCCTTTCTTATCTCTCCTTGCTATTCTTTGGAACTCTGCATTCAAATGGGTAATCTTTCCTTTTCTCCTTTGCCTTTTGCCTCTCTTCTTTTCTCAGCTATTTGTAAAGCCCCCTCAGACAACTATTTTGCCTTTTTACATTTCTTTTTCTTGCCAGATGCTATGTATATTATCAGCTCGGGGATTAAGATGAGAAACTGTGATTCTGCAAGGAAGATACAGGAGTAGCAGAGCCAACATCTGAACCCAAATCTGGCCCTTTCTACCATGTTACCCTGCCTTGCAGGGCTGCAATGAGAATTCAAATGTGAAAATGTTATTATTATTTTCAAATAATTCAACAAATAATTCAATAAATCCAAATGTGAAAATGTTATTATTATTTTCTTCTGACAGTTTGGCCTGGATCCTGGTGGGTTTTCTCTCTTACTAAGAAGCGAAGTAGGGAAAGGCATTTTTCAAGTGTTAGACATGTCCCAGTTAGTGGACTTGTGAAACCAAGCCCACTAGAATACAAGTTCCAGAAGGATAGGGCCCTCATCTGTCTTGCTCACTGCTCTGAGTCTGTTCTCAACATACTTCCTGATGCATAGTAGTTCAGTTCAGTCCAGTTCAGTCACTCAGTCCAGTTCAGTCGCTCAGTCGTGTCCGACTCTTTGCGACCCCATGAATTGCAGCACGCCAGGCCTCCCTGTTTATCACCATCTCCCGGAGTTCGCTCAGACTCACGTCCATCGAGTCCGTGATGCCATCCAGNCTTCGTTTTCTGAATGTTGAGCTTTAAGTCAACTTTTTCACTCTCCTTTTTCACTTTCATCAAGAGGCTTTTTAGCTCCTCTTCACTTTCTGCCATAAGGGTGGTGTCATCTGCATATCTGAGGTTATTGATATTTTCCTGGCAATCTTGATTCCAGTTTGTGTTTCTTCCAGTCCAGCGTTTCTCATGATGTACTATGCATATGGGTTAAATAAGCAGAGTGACAATATACAGCCTTGACGTACTCTTTTTCCTATTTGGAACCAGTCTGTTGTTCCATGTCCAGTTCTAACTGTTGCTTCCTGACCTGCATACAGATTTCTCAAGAGGCAGGTTAGGTGGTCTGGTATTCCCATCTCTTTCAGAAATGCACAATAAATGTGAAGGAATATAAGAAGTTGTATACTTCCCACATTCATTCCAAGGCGGATCCTGACATGGAGCCATTTTTCACACCAGGTAAGTGACACTAATTACTAGCTCTAATGGCCACTGTCTAATTTAATTAAAGAGGATTATTGAACCTCCTGAAACTCCTGTCATCCTCCCATTATCTAAGTCATGGGGATTCAATAAGTCTTCTTATTAGTGTGTTCACAAGAGAAATTAAGTGAATCAGCTTAATGATTCACCTTAGTGACTTACGACACTGAGAACAGGTGTGGGGAAATGACACATGATAAACTGAAGTTTCTGAGAAAGAGTGGTGGGCTGGTGGCTCCCAGTGTCCCAGGAATACTCTCCCAGGTGGCTCCAGGCTTTGAGCCCCTCTTCACTCTCAGCCTGGTCTCCATCCTCACCCTGCTTCAACAGTCTACTTGCCTGGACCAAAGCATTTTTGAGGAACTTCATCCCCTTGGTGCTGATCAGGCCCTTTGGCCTCAAGTACCGAATCCTAGGACAGATCTGTGAATACTGACCAGCAAGATGACAACAGCAAGTGGGGAGAGCAGAGGTAGACTCCATTCCAAAATCAGGCACACGGGACTTCACTGATCTAGTCCAGTGGTTACAAATCTGCCTTCCAATGTAAGGGATGCAGGTTCTATTCCTGGTTGGGGAAAAAGATCCCACGTGCCACAGGACAACAGAGCCCGTGTGCTGCAACTACTGAGCTCAGGAGCCTCAAGTAGAGAGCCCATGTGCCAATCCTGCCTGCTGCAGCCAAGAACCCCTCTCATGATGCACCAAAAATACATAAATAAATATTTTAAAAATATAAACAAATAGTCACAGGCTCTGAGAAGGAAATTGGAAAAGAAAACAAGTTGTCTACAGTGACTCTGTTAAATTTCATTAAAAAAAAAAAGAGAAACAGGGACTTCCCTGGTGGTCCAGTGATTAGGAACTGTCTCTTATACACATCTAGATGTGTATAAGAGACAGAATCTTCCCAGGCTTTCCTGAGAAGCCACACCTTAGTAAGAGTGGAATTCAAATGAAGTAAGAATGTACTGGACAGTTCTTTATCCAGTGTATTGAATAAANAATCAGCCTTCCAATATGGGGGACACAAGTTCAATCCCTGGTCAGGGAACTAAGTTCCCACATGCTGTAAGGCAACTAAGCCCATGCATGCCAGCAACTAAGATCCAATGCAGCCAAAAATTAATACAATAAATAAATTTAAACAACAACATAGAATAATAAAAATCCGTAGGACTTTCTGGCAGTAATATAGTAGAAAGAACAAGACCTGGATTTGAGTCATGAATCAAATTAGCCTCTCACCTCCAGTTATCTCAGCTTTAAATGAAGGCATGTGATATATAATCAGAAATATATATTTGGTTTTCTGGCACAAAGCTTCTAAATCTTTTGGAATTTCCTGTAATGAGAGCAAGAAAGAGACTATTTGTTATGTTAATGAGGTGACTTTTGGTCCTCACTCTAGGATGGGGCTGATTGCCAACAGAGCCAACCATTGGATTAGAGGTTTGGACTTTTCAGTCCCATCCCCTGACCTCCAGGAAGGGGAGAGGGGTTTGAGATTGAGTTCAGTCAGCAGTGCTGAATCAATCTTGCCTGTGTAATGAAGGCCTCCATAAAAACCCCAAAAAGACTGGGTTCAGAGAGCTTCCAGGTTGGTGACCATGTGGAGATGTGAGGAGAATGGCCTGTTCAGAGCACTGTGTCATTTCCCCATGCTGTCCTCTGGCTGTCCCTGAGTTATATCCTTTTGTAATAAACCTGTGATCTAGTAGGTAAAGTGCTTCTTTGAGTTCTGTGCTGCTGCTGCTGCTGCTGCTAAGTCACCCCAGTCGTGTCCAACTCTGCGTCTCCATAGACGGCACCCTACCAGGCTCCCCCATCCCCGGGATTCTCCAGGCAAGAACACTGAAGTGGGTTGCCATTTACTTCTCCAATGCATGAAAGTGAAAAGTGAAAGGGAAGTCACTCAGTCGTGTCCAACTCTTAGCAACCCCATGGACTGCAGCCCAGCAGGCTCCTCTATCCATGGGATTTTCCAGGCAAGAGTACTGGAGTGGGGTGCCATTGCCCTCTCCGTTGAGTTCTGTGAGCCACTCTCAAAAGTTAACTGAACACAAAGGGAGAGTCATGTAAACCACTGATTAATAAATTGTGGGTCAGAGACACAGGTGACAACCTGGGTTTTCAACTCTTGTCTGAGTTGTGGAGGATCCCGGTGTGAACCCCTAACTGTGGAATCTCTTGCTATCTCCAAGTTCAGTTCAGTCGCTCAGTTGTGTCCGACTCTTTGCAACCTCATGGTCTGCAGCACACCAGGCTTTGCTGTCCATCACCAACTCCCAGAACTTGCTCAAACTCATGTCATTGAGTCGGTGATACCATCCAACCATCTCATCCTCCATTGTCCCCTTTTCCTCCTGCCCCCAATCTTTTCCAGCATCTGGGTCTTTTCCTGTGAGTCAGTTCTTCACATCAGGTGGCCAAAGTATTGGAGTTTCAGCTTCAGCATCAGTCCTTCCAGTGAATATTCAGGACTGATTTCCTTTAGGATGGACTGGTTGGATCTCCTTGCAGTCCAAGGAACTCCAAGTACAGAGTGTCAGAATTCAGTTGAATGCTAGATCACCCAGCTGGTATCCTGAGAATTCCTTGATTGTATGGGGGAAATTCCACACACACAATTGGAATTGGGTTCAGAATTCAAAATAGGGCAGTATTTTCTCCTTATTTTCTTCCTACTTCTCTGAACTTCCTTTTATTTCAGTCGTTAAGTCTTCTTCTTTTGCTCTTCTCCTTAACCTTTGGTAGATCCCATCCCCAGCCTTCTTTCTTCCCCTACACCCTCTCATTGCAAAGTGTTGCTGTTGTTCAGTCTCAAGTCATGCCCCACTCTTTATGACCCTGTGGATTGCAGTGAGACAGGCTTCCTTGTCCTTCACTATCTCCCGGAGTTTGCCCAGACTCATGTCCATTGAGTTGGTGTCCAACCATTTCACCCTCTGTCACTCCTTTCTCCTCCTGCCCTCAATCTTTCCCAGCTGAGTCTTTTCCAATGAATTGGCTCTTCACACCAGGTGGCCAAAGTATTGGAGCTTCAGCTTCAGCATCAGTCGTTCTAATGAATATTCAGAGTTGATTTCCTTTAGAATTGACTAGTTTGATCTCTTTGCAGTCCAAGGGACTCTCAAGAGTCTTCTCCAGCACCACAGTTCGAAAGCATCAATTCTTTGGTACTCAGCCTTCTTTATGGTCCAACTCTTACATCCATACATGGCTACTGGAAAAACCATGTGTGTGTGAGTCGCTCAGTCGTGTCTGACTCTTTGCAACCCCATGGACTGTAGTCAGCCATGGGATCTCCCAGGCAAGAATACTGGAGTGGGTTGCCATTTCCTTCTCCAGGGGATCTTCTCCACCCAGGGATCGAACCTGGGTCTTCTACATTGTAGACAGATTCTTTACCATCTGAACTACCAGGAAAGCCCAGGTAAACCATAGCTTTGACTATACAGACCTTTTAAAGCAAAGTGATGTCTCTACTTTTTAATACGCTGTCTAGGTTTGTCACAGCTTTCCTTCCCAAGAGCGAGCATCTGTTAATTTCTTTGCTGCAGTCATCATCTGCAGTCACTTTGGAACCCAAGAAAATAAAATCTGTCACTGTTTCCACTTTTTCCCTTTTTGTTTGCCATGAAGTGATGGGACTGAAGCCATGATCTGTTTTTTGAATGTTGAGTTTTAACCCAGCTTTTTCACTCTCCTCTTTCACCCTCAAGAGGCTCTTTAGTTCCTCTTCATTTTCTGTCATTAGAGTGGTATCATCTACATACCTGAGGTTGTTGATTGTTCTCCCAGCAATCTTGATTCCAGCTTGTAATTCATCTAGCCTGGCATTTCACATGATGTACTCTGCATATAAGTTAAATAAGCAAGGTGACAATATACAGCCTTGATGTACTCCTTTCCCAATTTGGGACCAGTCTGTGATTCCATGTCCAGTTCTAACTGTTGCTTCCTGACCTACATACAGGTTTCTTAGGAGGAAGCCTCATTCATTCTTGGATCTAATAAATACCTATATGAGGTGATTTCAAGATTTATTACCAGTCCTGTCTCCAATATTTAAAAAAAAAAATTAAAAAAGAACTTTGGGCCATGCCTCCATTTTCAACCAATCAACTGTACTTGACTGGTGGTGTCTATGAACAGAACAACCATTAGCATCACAGAGGTGGAGTAGGCAAAGGAGGTTTACCACGGGAAGTATAGGGTAGAGTGCTGGACAGACAACACTTACAGCTACCAGTTGAGGACCTTCTGATTTGAATACTCCTATTGGTATTTCCTCATCTTCCCCTGCTGCTGCTGCTGCTGCTGCTAAGTCGCTTCAGTCATGCCCCTAGAAACCTGAATATCCTCCTGTTCTTCTAACCTCAGTGAATGGAGCCACCATTCACAAAGTCACACCAGATACAGCTCTGAGTGTCATTCTAGAATTCTCCTTCTCTATCGCCAACCCCAATACCTCTAACCACTCATCAAGTCTGATTCTACCTTCTGAATATTTCACTTCTCCATCCTACTGCCACTTTCTGAACTCAGGCCCTCCTCCTCCATCTGACCTACTGCAATAATTTCTTAGTTGGTCACTGCTCTTAGTCTTGCCCCCTACTCATTTAACTCTCCTTATTGATAGCCTTTGTTTTCCTGAATGAAATAGATTATTTTCTGATTATATTAAAAGTGTATGGGGACTTACCTGGTGGTGGTTAAGACTTGGCCTTCCAGTATAAGAGTTATGGGTTTGATTCCTGATTGGGGAGTTAAAATCTCACATGCCTCTCAGCCAAAAAACCAAAACATAAAAAAGAGGCAATATTGTAACAAATTCAATAAAAACTTTAGAAATGGTCCACATTTAAAAAAAAAAAACTTAAAAAAATGTTTTCAAAGTATGATCATTTAAAGTACCAATCAATACAAAATAATGTAAACATTGCCTGAAATTTGACTGCCATAAGATAACTATGCTATTATGTTGGTAATCATTATTTTTTGCATTTCTTTATTCCAAGATCACTGCAGATGGTGACTGCAGCCATGAAATTAAAAGACGCTTACTCCTTGGAAGGAAAGTTATGACCAATCTAGATAGCATATTGAAAAGCAGAGATATTACTTTGCCAACAAAGGTCTGTCTAGTCAAGGCTATGGTTTTTCCAGTGGTCACGTATGGATGTGAGAGTTGGACTGTGAAGAAAGCTGAGCACCAAAGAATTGATGCTTTTGAACTGTGGTGTTGGAGAAGACCCTTGAAAGTCCCTTGGACTGCAAGGAGATCCAACCAGTCCATTCTAAGGAGATCAGTCCTAGGTGTTCTTTGCAAGGAATGATGCTGAAGCTGAAACTCCAGTACTTTGGCCACCTCATGCAAAGAGTTGACTCATTGGAAAAGACTCTGATGCTGGGAGGGATTTGGGGCAGGAGGAAAAGGGGACGACAGTGGATGAAATGGCTGGATGGCATCACCGACTCGATGGATGTAAGTTTGAGTGAACTCCGGGAGTTGGTGACGGATGAGGAGGCCTGGTGTGCTGCGATTCATGGGGTCACAAAGAGTCGGACACGACTGAGAGACTGAACTGAACTGATTCATTTAAATATATATTCAATACTTTTGATCTATGAGATATATATGTATATCATTTGTGAGATATATATGTCACAGGCCACATCCTGCCTTGAACACTATGCTTTATAAATAGGGAACTTAGTCTCCTGGCACATACCATGTTGTTCCATCTCTGTCNGTATGGATGTGAGAGTTGGACTGTGAAGAAAGCTGAGCACCAAAGAATTGATGCTTTTGAACTGTGGTGTTGGAGAAGACCCTTGAAAGTCCCTTGGACTGCAAGGAGATCCAACCAGTCCATTCTAAGGAGATCAGTCCTAGGTGTTCTTTGCAAGGAATGATGCTGAAGCTGAAACTCCAGTACTTTGGCCACCTCATGCAAAGAGTTGACTCATTGGAAAAGACTCTGATGCTGGGAGGGATTTGGGGCAGGAGGAAAAGGGGACGACAGTGGATGAAATGGCTGGATGGCATCACCGACTCGATGGATGTAAGTTTGAGTGAACTCCGGGAGTTGGTGACGGATGAGGAGGCCTGGTGTGCTGCGATTCATGGGGTCACAAAGAGTCGGACACGACTGAGAGACTGAACTGAACTGATTCATTTAAATATATATTCAATACTTTTGATCTATGAGATATATATGTATATCATTTGTGAGATATATATGTCACAGGCCACATCCTGCCTTGAACACTATGCTTTATAAATAGGGAACTTAGTCTCCTGGCACATACCATGTTGTTCCATCTCTGTCTTTGTGCCCTAAACCCTAAACCCTGTGCTAGTTTCCTAGGGCTAAAGTAACAAAGCACCACAAACTGGGTGCCTTGAAAGAATAGAAATTTATTCTCTTACAGTCCTAAAAGCTGGAAGTCTTAAATCAAGGTGTTGACAGGGCTATCGTTCTTCCAAAACCTCTAGGAGAGAATCTTTCCTGTCCTCTCTCAGCTCCTGGGTGGCCCCAGGCTTTCCTCGGCTTGTACGGCATAATGCAGTCATTGTCTTTGCCTTCATCTGTCTGTCTTCCCCTGTGTCTGTGTCCATGTCCTCATATGGTATTTACCCTGTGTGTCTTGTCAACGTGTCCAAATTTCCCTCCTTTCAAGAGGCTCCCTTACTCTAGCATGACCTTATCTTAACTAAGTACGGCTACAATAACTGTTTCCAAATAAGATCATACTCTGAAGCACTGGGGGTTAGGACTTTAATATTTCTCTTCAGTTCAGTTCAGTTGCTCAGTCGTGTCCGATTCTTTGCGACCCCATGAATCGCAGGATGCCAGGCTTCCCTGTCCATCACCATCTCCTGGAGTTCACTCAAACTCACATCCATCACGTCGGTGATGCCATCCAACCATCTCATCCTCTGTCGTTCCCTTCTCCTCCTGCTCCCCATCCCTCCCAGCATCAGTCTTTTCCAGTGAGTCAACTCTTCGCATGAGGTGGCCAAAGTACTGGAGTTTCACCTTTAGCATCGTTCCTTGCAAAGAACACCCAGGACTGATCTCCTTTAGAATGGACTGGTTGGATCTCCTTGTAGTCCAAGGGACTCTCAAGGGTCTTCTCCAACACCACAGTTCAAAAGCATTGACGACACAATTCAGCCTGTAACATACTTTTTTCCATATTTTTACATGAACAACTTCTCTTCAACCTTCATACTTCAGCCGAGGCATTATCTTTCTGAGAAAGGTTTCCCCGAAGCCCCTAGATGAGACTGTCTGTTTCCACAGTGGCTTTATCAGCATAGCACATTTTATGAGAATTATCTGTAAATGAGTGATTTTCCTTACTTAAACTAGAACCCCCTTGAGAGTAGGGACTATAGCTTCCATCTTTACTTTATATGCCCAACATTTGTCTCTCACATTAATTAGTTCAAGACTAAGTGGACTGGAGGCTCAAAAAAGAATAGAAGTTTATTCCTCTGTTCACCAAATGTGAACATTTTTCTCATTTTGATGGCTCATCTGCATTCCAGCTTGCAGGACAGGAGGAAAGAAACTATGAAAAAACACAAGCCCAGTGTCTTAAAGTTCAGACCCCAAGTGGCTCGCCTTACTTATACTCACATTCCGTTAGAACTTAGTCACACATGGCCACACTTACTTAAAAAGGGATCTGGAAATATGTCTTCAGTGGAGCAGCTATGAATTACTTTTCAACTCTGTTATAGTTCCATGACCCCTTATCTGCAAGTTCTGGAATCTCAGCAAGTTCTGAAAAATCAAAAGCTTTTACTGCAAACTCATTTGGTGGCAAAATCTGACTTGAAATGACATGAGGCATCTATCGAGACAAGTTACAGGCTTTATTTAACTTATCTAGAATATTAATGGGTTTTGTTGTAGATGTGTCAATATATTTGATTAAGTTCTGTTTCCCCAGCCCCCAAATGAATTGGCCACAGGTATACATATTTGCCCCCTATCCTGAATCCCCCTTCCTCCTCCCTCTCCACCCTATCCCTCTGAGTTGTCCTAGAGCATGGCTTTAGGTGCCCTGCTTCATGCATTGAATAGATGGCCATGCAGGATCTTTAGTTGTGGCACTTGGAATCTAGTTCCCTGACCAGGGACCAAACCTAGGCCCCCTGTATCGGGAGCTCCGAGTTTAGCCATTGGACCACCAGGGAAATTCCTGTTAGTTGGTTTTTACAGGTGTTCATTATCAAGCTGAGAATATTCCCTTCTATTCCTATTTTTCTGAGAAGTTTTTGCTTAATTATAAAATGGATGTTGAATTTTGTCAAATGTTTTTTCGGTATCAGTCAATAAGATCATGTGGTTTATATTCTTTATACTGTTAAGATGGTGGATTACATTGTTTGATTTTTGAATATTGAATCAGCTTCCCATCCCTGAAATAAATTTCTCTTGTTCATGTTGTATATTTCTCTTTATATTTTGCTGAATACTCTTTGCTAATATTTTGTTAAAGATTTATGCATTTATATTCCTTAGGGACTTTGGTCAATAGCTCTGTGTGTGTGTTTGGGTACTGTCTTTACCTTAGTATTAGGGTAATATTAACTTCATAAAATGAATTGGTAAGTAGTCTTCCTCTTCTGTTTTCTGGAAGAGACTATGTAGAATATAATTCTTCTTTAAATGTTTGGTAGAATTTTCGAAGTGAAACTATCTAGGCCCAGAAATGGAGGAAGTAGGGGGTTTTGATTATAAATTCAGTTTTCTTAATAGTTATAGAATTGTTAAAACAAACAACCTCTTTCATACCAGATGAGTTGCAGTAGTTAGTGTTTTTTGAGGAATTGGTCCATTGCATTTAAATTGTCAAATTTATGTGTGTAGAGTTGTTCATACTGTATTTGTTTCCTATGACTGCTGTAACAATATAACATAATGGCTTAAAAAGGAGAGTGAAAAAGTTGGCTTAAAGCTCAACATTCAGAAAACGAAGATCATGGCATCCGGTCCCATCACTTCATGGGAAACAGATGGAGAAACAGTGGAAACAGTGTCAGGCTTTATTTTGGGGGGCTCCAAAATCACTGCAGATGGGGACTGCAGCTATGAAATTAAAAGACGCTTACTCCTTGGAAGAAAAGTTATGACCAACCTAGATAGTATATTCAAAAGCAGAGACATTACTTTGCTGACTAAGGTCCGTCTAGTCAAGGCTATGGTTTTTCCTGTGGTCATGTATAGATGTGAGAGTTGGACTGTGAAGAAGGCTGAGCGCCGAAGAATTGATGCTTTTGAAGTGTGGTGTTGGAGAAGACTCTTGAGAGTCCCTTGGACTGCAAGGAGATCCAACCATCCATTCTGAAGGAGATCAGTCCTGGGATTTCTTTGGAAGGAATGATGCTAAAGCTGAAACTCCAGTACTTTGGCTACCTCATGTGAAGAGTTGACTCATTGGAAAAAGACTCTGATGCTGGGAGGGATTGGGGGCAGGAGGAGAAGGGGATGACAGAAGATGAGATGGCTGGATGGCATCACTGACTCGATGGACATGAGTCTGAGTGAACTCCGGGAGTTGGTAATGGACAGGGAGGCCTGACGTGCTGCGATTCATGGGGTCGCAAAGAGTCGTCGCAAAGAGTCGGACACGACTGAGCGACTGAACTGAACTGAACTGAACTGAATATCTTCGTAGGCCATTATTCAGCCTACTACATGCTATCCCTTGATTATTCTTTTCAGGTCTACTGGGGTCTGGAGTGATATCTCCTGTTTCATTCTTAATATATGTTTCTTCCCTCTTTTAAATTTGTTGATTGTGCTAGAGGTTTATTGATCTTTTTTAATAATCAGCTCCTTGTCACATTGGTTTTCTTTTTCTTTTCGGTTTCCTATTACTGTCTTCTTTTTTGCTTTCAATTATTTCCACTTGCTCTGGATTAATTTTACTCTTCCTTTTTTCCCCTAGGTTCTGGAGTTGAGAGCTTTGATAATTGATTTGAGACTTTCCCTCTAATTTTACACTAAAAATATATTCATTTAGTGTTACAAACTTACTTCTTAATGGTGCTTTAGCCAAATTTTTATACTGTATTTTCATTTTCACTCAGTTCATTATACTTTTAAATTTCACTTGATAATTCCCTCTTTGACTCATATATTATTTAGATATTTGGAGATTTTGCTGTTACCTTTTTGTTATTGATTTCTATTTTGGTTCCATTATGGTCAGAGAACATGTTCAGTATAATTTCAATCGTTTTAAATTGACTGAAATTTGTTTTATGGCCAATAATGTGATTTATCTTGGTATATATTCCACGGACACTCAAAAACAATGAGGATCTGCTGTTATTGCATGGAAGTTTCTGTTAATAGGGCTTCCCAAGTGGTGCTAGCAGTAAAAAAAAAAACTGCCTGCCAATGCAGGAGACATAAGAGATGTGGGTTCAATCCCTGAGTTGGGAAGATCCCCTGAAGATGGGCATGGCAACCCACTCCAGTATTCCGGTATTCTTGCCTTTCCTGGCGGGCTACAGTCCATTGCGTTGCAAAGAGTTAGCAACTTAGCAAGCACGCTTCTGTTGATATCTATTAGGTCCTATTGGTTGATGGTGGTATTGAATTCTTCCTTACTTTTGTTGATTTTCTGTCTAGTTGAAGCCTGTGGATAGCACTTTAAATGAGAGAAATATTTAAAATAGGGGGATAGCAATCAGGCACAGGAAAAGGAAGTGACTCACCCAGGTAGTGGGCCAAGGAATAGAACATCCTCACCCAGCTGTTTTTACTTAGGAAAGATACCCTGGAAAAAATGAATGCAGTTTTTCTCCCCTTTTTACAAGATGCTATTGAATTCCTTTCTTCTGTAGATGTTCTGCCAGTGGCGTGGAAGCCGTTCAGATTTGGGAAGAGAGCATCATCGTGTTGGAATTGGACACCTATACTCTCATCTCTGGCTGGATTTGTGGGTTCACAGCTAAACTCAAGGTCAGAGTTCCTCCACCACTAGCTTTACCTCCTGCTCTAACCTCCTCCATCCCTTTCCAGAACCCTCCCTGCTTAGGGAGGGGGAATCTGAATCAAGGCTGCACCGGCCACTCCTCCACAAGTTGTTAAGGAGGGGAACTGAAGCTGCATGCTGGACTGTCTTACAACTGCAACCAAGAGCAAAACGGACGGGTTCCCCTGACTATATTATCCCCAGAGGCTGCACAATTCAGGCCATCAAGGGTGCCTACCCTTGGGAATTCAGCACCTGGAGGTAAATGGGTATTTGCCCTGGAAAGATCCAAGGAACCCTGGAAAACCATTTCCTTCTATCCTTCATGCTGTGGAAGTGATGTATACACTGAGACAGGAGGCCAGGACCAAACCTCTGATGAAATTCTCTGCTCCAGGAACATGGAGCCTCCTGATCTCACACTGTAGCAGGCCCCTGACGGCATGGCTTGGTCTCACCTGGTGCACAAGCCCTTTGCTGGCCTGATTTGGGAGTTTCCCTCCAAGCTTCTCCCAGGCACATACCCTCTCTGCCTCTCTTTGTCTCTCTCTCTCTCTTCTGGCTTTCACTCTCTCTCCTTTTTTCTATCTTTAAAATCTGCTTTCTTTCTCCTTTCTGGTATCCTCCATCCTTTTCTTGTCTTTTCTCTTTCTTTAGCTCTCTCCCATCTTTTGCTCTGTTCTCTCTCTCCTCTCCTATTCCTTCATTTTCCTATGATCTCCAAAACACATAGCTTCTTCTCAGAGCTGATTCTCTTTGACAAATAAGGCATTGGTTCACTGGAGTAATTGTTCAGGTGACCTTAAATTTGCATTGCTAGCACCCTACTCCAGTACTCTTGCCTGGAAAATCCCATGGAGGGAGGAGCCTGGTGGGCTGCCGTCCATGGGGTCGCCAAGAGTCCGACACGACTGAGCGACTTCACTTTCACTTTTCACTTTCATGCATTGGAGAAGGAAATGGCAACACACTCCAGTGTTCTTGCCTGGAGAATCCCAGGGACGGTGGAGCCTGGTGGGCTGCCGTCTATGGGGTTGCACAGAGTCGGACATGACTGAAGCGACTTAGCAGCAGCAGCAGTGGTCAGTTAAATTCTTCCTGCTAAAGACTTCTATATATTCTTTCTAGATTTTCATTTCAAATTTTTGTACATAATACAAACATGCCTTAAGTAAAACAGAGTTGCCATTTGCTGGTTGAAAAGAAAATCCCTTTTTCTATCCTTTTTTAAATTCTTCCCACTCTCCCACCCCTGGCCTTCCATATATCAAGTGGAGCTTTATAACCTTCTGCAGGGCAGCCCTGCCACTCGCCCTAGAGGTGATGGGCTGATGACAGCTTGTGGATGTTGTCACCTTGTCAGTGCAGGGACTTAATCAGGAATAGTCCCCAGTGGCCAAATCACTTCAGCAACCTTTCTGATTTTTAAAGAAAAATACATTCAAATGGTTTTTTTAAAAATTATAAGAATGTATAAAGTGAAAAATCTCCCTCCCACAGTGTCTCCATCTCCCCGTTCTCACCATAGCCCTGTCACCTTAGAGGAAACTGCTGCGATTATCTCTTATGTGTCTTTCCAGATTGTGTTTATGAAAATGAAAATTACCATGGTAATATGCTGCTGCTACTGCTGCTAAGTCACTTCAGTCACGTCCGACTCTGTGCGACCCCATAGACAGCAGCCCACCAGGCTCCCCCATCCCTGGGATTCTCCAGGCAAGTTGGAGAATACTGGAGTGAGTTGCCATTTCCTTCTCCAATGCATGAAAGTGAAAAGTGAAAGTGAAGTCCTGTCTGATTCCTAGCAACCCCATGGACTGCAGCCTACCAGGCTCCTCCATCCATGGGATTTTCCAGGCAAGAGTACTGGAGTGGGTTGCCATTGCCTTCTCCACCATGGTAATATAGTAATTATCTACTTACTTACTCATTTAGCCACTTTTTTGACAATAATATAAAAATCATGATTTTACTAATACGTGTTTATTGAGTAATTATCAGGGGCCAGACAACATGCTGGGCTCTTTGGGGACATAAAACAGGTGAGTAAGACCCACCCCTATATTCAAGGATCTTGCCACTTTAGTGATGCAGCTTGGCAGACTCATCCACAAATAACCACACTGTGCTTTAGATTAGGTTGCTGAAGTGTATTTTAAACAGCCACACTCTGTCTTAAAGCTGAATGTTTAAAATCAGCAAAGTCAGAGGCAATGAGAGCACAAAGGAGTGAGGAGACTAAACATAACCTGACCACTCAGGGGAGAGGGAGAATCTGAGCTGAACTTTGAAAAGTGGACAGAGTTGAGGGTGGGGTTGCATGCGGTCAAAGATCGGACACCGAAAAGGAAGTTAAAAGTAGCAGCTTATGGGGCTGGGAGAGGTAATGTATTCATGGGAAGCATACAGAATGTGGGCTCAACAACTTGGGTTCAAGTCCTGACTCTGCCACTGTGAGCTAATAGGTTCTTCATCTGTAAAGTAGGAATAAAAAGTATTATCTCCCAGCAAGATTAGAAGGATTAAATGAGGCAACATTAGTGAGAATGCTGTAAAAAATTAAGGACTATACAGTGTGAATTGTTATGGCTGCAAAGGAAAACAGGAATTTGATCTTAAATGGGCTGAGGAGGAGACAGGGCATAGGCAGAATTTGGCTTTATTCCAAAGATCTTAAAAAGGGGAACACTGAAGAGTTTGGGATGGAGAAGTGACTTCCAGGAGCGAGGAGAAAAAGAGCAACAGTGGCAGGAAAGGTGTTCCATTAAGTGCTGCAAGGTGGGGTCAAAACCTTCTCTCTGTTACCAATGAAAGGCAACCACATATCAAATGAAGTTTTACTTAAGCATAAGGATATCCTTAAGTAACTATTATATCCTTAAGTAACTATTATCCTTAAGTAAACTATTATAAGGATTGTTTGAGCAAACTCTTGGAGATGATGGAGGACAGGGAGGCCTGGCATGCTGCAGTCCATGGAGTCACAAACAGTCGGATACAACTGAGTGGCTGAGTGACAGTTTTACTTTTGAATGCTGAGTCCATTGTATGATGTGTAACTGTGATAGTGTCCTTGAATATATTGATTTATTCATTCTTTGTGTATTTATTCATTCAACCAAAATTTACCCAGCACCTACCAAGAGTCGGGACTTGTGACTGTGAAGCCAAGTTATCAGGCTTAGCTGTGAGAAGTGAGTGAAGAAGGTCTAAGTTCCACAACCTCTTAGTTCTGTCCCACTGTCTCTCCAGAACGGAAAGCGAACCCAGAACCTGAAAGAAGCCATCCTCTTCCCGGAATCTCAAGGTCAACAGTGCTCAGATCTTTCTCTAATTTCTAGCTCCCTGCAGCCAGAAAGGATCAATCAAAGCAGGACTGAGGACCGCAGAAGTATCAGGTTGAGAGGGTGAGGTGATGGTGCCATCAGCATCAGTTCAGTTCAGTTCAGTTGCTCAGGCGTGTCCAACTCCTTGTGACCCCACAGACTGCAGCACACCAGGCTTCCCTGTCCATCACCAACTCCCAGGGTTTGCTCAAACTCATTCCATCGAGTCGGTGATGCCATCCAACCATCTCATCCTCTGTCATCCCCTTCTCTTCCTGCCTTCAATCTTTCCCAGCATCAGGGTCTTTTCCAATGAGTCAGTTCTTTGCATCGGGTGGTCAAAGTACTGGAGTTTCAGCTTCAGCATCAGTCCTTCCAAGGAATATTCAGGACTGATTTTAGATCGTAAGATTAGCCAAGAGAAGCCCAGGACAGAGAATTCTTTTCCAGGTAACGGATTTGGTGATGTATCAACACCTGATTCTCCCTTTGAAGACTCAAGACTGGGGGGAGAATGCCTCATTCCCACTTCCTTTCTCCCCAGATGCTCCGGCAGTTTTGCAGTTTCCTGCTTCTACAGATCAGAGGATATGGATTGAGGTGTGGTACAAAACGCAGAGCAAACCTCATCAGCCTCTTTAATGAGTCAGGGTGGCAGAGGTGGCTCCCTACAGCACCACCACTAGAAACCCCTTGGCAACATGGTGGCAGACTTCCCAGCCTGGAGTCACACTTTCACCTGAGAACTTTGCCAAAAATTTTGGGGCCACAGAAACATTCAGTAAAATAGTAAATGAGGCATATTGAAACACTTCCAAGGAAACCTTCTCAAGGACAAAATGTTTTTGTTGGGGAAGAGCTTATATTGATCACCTAAATCATCTCTAAAATGAAACAGCAATTAGGCTCTCCTGGTTACTGACAATTGGGTTAAAGGAGAAGCTCCCTCAGGGAAATACTTGTTTTGAACATGAATGGGGAATCCTTTGTTTTAAAGCCAGGGCTTAATGTCCAGGAATGTGCCATTAGGAAGGGAGACAGCTGATTCCTAGGTCCAAGGCTTAGGAAGTAATTCGGTCAGTAAGGCCAAGAATTCCCCATCTTGGACCGTGCTGACAAGATGAAACTGGTTTGTCACCTATACACACACCTCACAAGAGTCTGCGGTGGCAAGTTTTCAGATCTCCCATGCCTCAGACCACATGACCCAGACATGCGATGAAAAATTCAATTAGACACAGTGGCATCATTTTCTTTCAGGCCTTAAGATGTTAAAACAACAGAAAATTTAGACGTGTTCATTTTGAAGGAGTCTGAAGAAAATAAGGTTGTCCCAGGTGGAGTTTCAGAGTAAGAAGAGACAGAAAGACAGACACAGCATGTGCCCCCAAATTCCCAGGGGAACAAAACTCTGGGGCAGTTTTAGATAAGTGATGTAAATTGTGACGCTGCATGAAATCAGCCACAAAGAGTTGTAAGACATCTATTTAATGGCAACTATGCAAAATTCATGTTAGTTGTTAAGATAGAAACCAAAACTCAGAATTTTTTTTATATTTTGCAGCTGAAAATGAACGTTCAACTTCATCTCTGGGGGAGATCCCTCCCATGTCTAAGTACCAGGTCCCCCAAACCTCATGCCCCCAACTCCAAACATTTAGATGAGATCTCCTCTGGCAGGCTGTCCTATGCAAGTAACTGCACTTGGTTCAATTCATGGCTAATTCTTGACTCAACCATTTGGGCCATGTCCTTTTATGTGTCCCTTTGACTTGGCCAGAGCACACCCAGGTCTGCACGGGACAGAGTTCATTGATAATTGGATAGCTCAGTCAGGAAGATCATCCAGGATATTGGATGGGGGTAGAGAAACTCTGTGGGGGCATAAAAACTAGCTCATCCCTGAGAGATTGCTGTGAAATATCTCCCTTTCTGCCATTCAAATTTCTCAGAGTTGTTCTAAAGCTGCACAGGAGAGGGACTTCCCTGGGGTCCAGTGGTAAGATTCTGTGCTTCCATGGCAGGGAAGCCTGAGTTTGTTCCCTGGTTGGAGAACTAAGATCTCATATGTGTGGTCAGGAAAAAAAAAAAAAAGCTGCACAAGAGAGAGTTAGAGGGAAAAGCCAATGAGTAGAGGCTCTTCTCACCTCCAAAAGCAACAAGTGCTGCCTCCAGGGTATTCATTTACTCCTCTATAAAATGGGCAGATTTTTTCCCTCTCCTTGTACATCACTGAACCACATGAGATAAAAGATGTGAATGCACACAAGTACTTGGAAGAATTAACAAGCACCTTATAAACATAAGAGGCCTTGTTCGTCCACCACAGCTGGGACTTGAATCCAGCCCACCAACTGGAAATCCAGTGCTCACTCCACTCTACCACAGCCGCTGAGCATCAAGGTGAGCTCTGTCTCGGGGCCACGACAGGGCCATCCCAGGGCAGTAGGTGAGAGCCTATGAGCTGTGTTGACCTGCTGGAATGGGGGCATGTGACCCAGGGAATACAAGCAGATCCTCACACTCTCAGATCCTGGGCTCAGGGTGTCGCTGCAGAAATAATGCTAGGTTTCCGTTCTCTTTAATATTAATATGTATATAGTGTTCTCTCCATGCCCCAGATTAGGATGTGGACCTGGAAATTAGCATTCCATTCCAACACACTGTGGCACATTCACTTTGGGGGTTGAAAGGATGGTTTTTAATAAGCTGGCTCTGGGTACCTGTCACCAGTAATGGAAATTCTGCCTGGGAAGATAGATTGCTTCTTGTTAAAAGACCATAGGGCTGTAAATTTCCCAAGTCATAACTCAGCATACAAATCAGGACTCAAGAGAATCACTTCCATCTTCTAGCACTAAGCCCTGGGCCTGCTGATCCTGACCATTGACCTCAGTCGTAGTTCTTCTTTGCCGACTCACTGCACTTGCATTTGGGGGGAGTTTGTTGACATCCACGTAGGCATAACTTGCAGATGTGACTGGATCAGTGGAGGGAGGCTAGAGGAAGAACCAGAGCCATGAGTATTGATGCTCTGCTGTCAGCAAACTCAAATCTCTGCTGTCCCAAGGATCCAGGTCATCAAGACTTCAAAATAAGCTCTTTCTAGAAATTCAAGCAAAAGTAATCATATCCACTCCATTAATGTTAGATTTTCTTGCTCTTAATCTGACCGCTTATACTTGTTGTTTAGTTGCTAAGTCCTACTCTTTTGCAACCCGTAGTTCACCAGGACCCTCTGTCCATGGAATTTTCCAGGCAAGAATAATGGAGTGGGTCGCCATTTCCTTCTCCAGGGGATCTTTCTGACCCAGGGATCAAATCCAGGTCTCCTGCACTGGCAGCTGGATTCTTTACCGCTGAGCCACCTGGGAAGCCCCACCACTTGTACTAGTTGTGGGGAATTGGGACTGGTCCATGGATGAAGTGACGTGCAGTGAAAGCTGCTCAGTTGTGTCCGACTCTTTGCGACCCCATGGACTATACAGTCCATGGAATTCTCCAGGCCAGAATACTAGAGTGGGTAGCCTTTCCCTTCTTCACGGGATCTTCCCAATCCAGGGATGGAACCCAGGTCTCCTGCATTGCAGGCAGATTCTTTACCAGCTGAGCCACAAGGGAAGGCTGGTCCATGGATAATTTAATTTAATTAATTTATTTGGCTGCGCTGTGTGGCCTGCAGGATCTTAGTTCCCACACCTTCACCCTTGGCAATGAAAGCACAGAGTCCTAATTGCTGGACCACCGGAGAATTCCCAATAATTTGATTTTTTAAAATACCACATAGCTGGTAAATTTAAATATATACTTACCCTGTAATCCAGAAATTCTATAGGAAATGAGTCAATTTATCCACCAAAAGATCTGTTCAAGAATATTCATAATAGCCCAAAATAGAAACAATTCAAATGTCCATCAAGAGGTGAATGAAGTGGAATAGCATAGAGCAATGTAAAAGAATAAACTGCTGATACACACTACAACACAGATTAATTGCACGGACAATTTTGTTGAGTGACATAAACCAGACACAAAAAAGGTCTGTACTCTGTACTGTATACCTCTTTATGCGAAGTTCAAGAACAGGCAAAACTAATCCGTAGCAACAAAAACCAGAATGGCAACTATCTCTGGAATATTATACCAGAAAGGGGCAAGAGGGAACCCAGAGAGGTGCCAAAAATGTTCTATATCTTGTTCTAAACAGTGGTTACTTGGGTAATTACTCCCTGAGGAACACACTTAAGATTAATGTACTTTACTGAATTATGCTATACCTCAAAAAGTCAGGGAAAGCCAAAACACCCACAGTATATTCCTCTAACATGAAAAATATCTACGATGTCTTTCTTCATCAGATATTAAAAATCCAACTTTATCCTAAGTGAAAAAACAATTTAAAAAATTAAAATCACTGCCGAACAGTGTGCAGTGGTTGTAGCAGTCTTCTAGCTGAAGCACATCAGGAAGCAAGTGTGGTGACAAATTGTTTGAAGGGGTTTTTTCTTCTGCTCCAGCATCCCAAGGATGAAGCATATGTTCTGGCCAGCACACAACCTCACACAAGATTGTGCCAATAAAACCAGACCAGATACCAGACACCACTCCACTCCCTCTCAGATCCTCCTTTGGGGAGCAGTTGTCCCTGCCGCCTCCAAGTTCAGCTTGTTATCTTTCTTTTAAAGTGAAAATGTGGGTTACAAAATGGATCCAAAATCAATCTTTCTGAAATTCAAGTTTTTATTTCATTATATGTAAAGCACTCCACTTCTATTTCACGTGATCATGGTAGCCAAGTCGGTTATTTGCCTATTTTTATTAGTACCTTCTATTTGCAAGGAAAATTCAAAGCCACATGAGTTAAGTGTAACTGAAAAGTCTTTACCTAACATGGGGTTGAGGAAAGGACCAAGTTCTTTTTTTTGTTTTCTCCTCATTACTAGCTTTTCAATATTGACTTCATGTTTCTATGAACTAAAGAAAATATCCCAGCACAGGGTGAACAGCCCCAGTTTGGGCTGGTCCCTACTCCTTTCTCACCTCCTCCACCTACCTATTTTCTGCATTGTTCCTTTTCTATGTAAAGAGATATAGGCACTCAGGAGTAGGGGAAAATGTTAAAATTAAAAAGTAAATTGCACAAATCTTAAATGTTCAGCCAAATGATTTTTTCACATGAACACACACTGGTGGAACCACCATCTTAATCAAAACAATATTTCCAGCACTCTAGCAGGCCCAGTTTAATTCCCTCTCACTTGATACCTAGGAGGGGGAAATTTTAACCTAAAATTTTTGAAACACTGTATTTGAGGGAGATTCAACTCTTACCTTCCTACCAAACACATGTAGGGTCATAAAGTGTTCTCTTTCTTATGAATTATTTTAAACAGTAAACATAGAAATGATCAATAATTAGAGAAATGCTTATCTAAATGATGGTGCACTGGATACTATGCAATCATTAAAATGATGTTTTTGAAAAATGGTTAATGACACTGGGAAATGTTCTAATATTAAGTTAAAAGGCAAAGTTCAAAAATGTTCACAAGGAACTTGAATTTTGAAATTACACACATTTCCAAGGGGGAACAAAAAAAACAACTAAAGAAAATACAACAAAAGATTCACTTTGGTAAATTTTGGATGGTAGGATATGGAGTGGTTTTATTTTCTTTATACTATTTTAAAAATATTTTTAAAAATACTTGACAATGAAAATCTGTTACTTTTCTAAACAGGAAAAAAAAAGTTTTCTTTTTAAATGTGGGGACAACCTAAATGACCAACACTAGGGAAATGCTAAATGATGACAACTCATTTCGTTTCATATTATACATTTTAAGTGGCATTTAGAAGACTGCAATAGCTTGGGAAATTTCTTGTAATGTAGAAAATGTAGTGTGCTTTTAGACTCAAGATAGAATATATATATATATATATAAAAGTTGGGGAGTGGAAAGACAAATGTAACAAATCACAGTGATTGCAAATTATAAAACATGAGATCTGGAACACAAAATGAGGAAAAATTCAGAGGGTTGTAAAAACTCTAAAAGTTTTTAGAGTTTGTGTGTATTTAAAGCCCTATGTTATGAACTTTTTTTATTTTCCACTTCGAGCTTTTTTTCCTTTTTTAAGGGCTGGAATGTTGGGGGTAATTATTTCAATGTTCTTAATCTGAAGCTTTTGGGGCACAGTGTAGATGTGGCTTCTTCTACTGTAAATCAGATTCCGAATAAAAGGTTGTACCAAANTTATAAAACATGAGATCTGGAACACAAAATGAGGAAAAATTCAGAGGGTTGTAAAAACTCTAAAAGTTTTTAGAGTTTGTGTGTATTTAAAGCCCTATGTTATGAACTTTTTTTATTTTCCACTTCGAGCTTTTTTTCCTTTTTTAAGGGCTGGAATGTTGGGGGTAATTATTTCAATGTTCTTAATCTGAAGCTTTTGGGGCACAGTGTAGATGTGGCTTCTTCTACTGTAAATCAGATTCCGAATAAAAGGTTGTACCAAATAAACACTGTAAACCCTTAACTTTCACAAATGCCAGAACAGAACTAACGAAAAACTACCCAAGTGCCAAAGACTTAAGACCATTCTGAGAAGCACACTCCATGAGGCCTTCGCATTTATTTTTCCAAATAAACGGCTNGCTTTCTTCCCCCTTTTCCCGAGAGGGAGGATTCAGGTGGGTGAGAAAGTACTATAAATTTCTTTCAAAAACAACGGAACCTCTCCTTTCGCCCCCTCCGCAGCAGTTGCCTCCGCGCTTTATTGCCAGTTTACGGTAACAGGTTCGTGTAAATCACGTTTGAAGCTCTGGTGTAGACCGGAAGGGGGCACGGGCACAGAGGGTTCCCCCGCAAGGAAACCTAATTCAAGTGCAGCACTTAGGATCTTGAGTAAAACTTTCAGAAAGGGGAGCAATGGGGGCTGGAGGAGCGGAGGGCCGTCAGCTCCGCGTTGGAGGAGGGGGGCCTCGCCGTTCGGAGAACTGGGGGGTCTTGATTTGGGCCTCTTTTCTGCTGCAGGGCAGCTACTGGTCCTCGAACCACTCAGAGCAGGGGTGGCTAGCTGGGGACGGAGGGGGAACGGGGGGGTGCGGCTGGTCCGGGGGTCACGACGGTGCCAACAGTCGCCGGCTGCGGCCTCGCGAGTTCTAGGGTGGCGGCGAGCATTTGCCCGCTTGCCAGTAAGGGACCTCCGAGCTGGGGCCCGGATTCGCTGTCCCGGGGGCTGTTTCGAGAACCTAGATTGGAAAAGAGCTTCCCGAGGTCCTGTCAACGCTCTTTTCCACCATTAACGCCTAATCCGTCCTCTCGAGGCCTAATAAAATCCGCCTGGTTTCGAATTGGAAGTGATTTCGGTCCTGGAGCATCGTAGATGCCACCATCCAACCCTGTTTCGACATTTGCTGAGACTGAGCTGGCGAAGTTCCGCTCAGAGAAAGGGAGAGGGCGCAGAGGGCGGCCCGGAGTAAAAGCGCGCCTCGTTGGTGCAAAGACACCCGGTGTGTTTCCCGGTGTGTGTCTGTGCGCCTCAGCGTTTGTCGTGAAAATGTCTGAATTTACCTATTTGAAAACGTTATATTCACGCATTTCAGTCTAAATTTTAGCGAAACACTCTTGTCTTAATAGCTTTAAGTAACCCTATTTAAAATGCAAATAGCTGCAGGCAAGTAAATGTAGCTACAGGGATTTTGTTGTCGTTTAGACACAAACTAATGAAAGATGTTTAAATGGTCTCGGTGGAAAGGGATATAATTCGCCTCGGTAGTAACATTGGTGTTTGGAAAAAGCTTCCATAAAAGGGTTTAACACAAAGCGAAATTGAATTTTTTTTGGGGGGGGGGCACAGATTCCATACAAGTAAANCTAGCCTTCCTCCTGGGTCTCTCCGCCGCTGGGTTGATACATTTGCCAGTACCCTGGCCCAATTTCAGGCGACTCCGGGTCCGGGCGCTCTCACACGCGGCTACGAATGCCCCAACCCCGCAGGCCCGAGTCCCCAGGCTTTCGGAAGCCAGAGGCTCAGTTGAGCGGTTGTTAAAAAGCCGAGCCGACCGGCAAGTTTCTCTGAAATGGCGAGATTCTGCCGGAAGGGGGCGCCCTTGTCTTTTTAATAGGCCAAACTCAAGTTGGTAGAGAAATAAATCTAAAATCCCACATCTTTTGTTTGTTCTAAAACTGTTGCTAGAGCATAACAGAGGAGCCCCGAAACTTTAAGTCCTTGATAACGGAATGGAGGCATTAGAGCCCCGGGAGTTCAGAGTCTCCAGGCCCCTGACTGCAGGCCTCCCGAAGTCGCCTCGGGAAGTCCGAGTGGTAACCTAAAGCCTTTCCCCTCCCTCTGTAGGGAGCAAGCACCACGCGGTCTCCCCCATTTGTCCCACACGCCACCTACTCATAGGCCTATCTGTCCTGAAGTCTCTCAATTTCTGAAGCGGCAAGGGAGGGGGGCTGCATCCACTAACCTTCGGAGTCTGCGGTATTAAAAGTACTAAAGATTGAGACTTCGCTTGAAGGAGAACGTGGAAAGCAGAAAGTAACTTTCTCTGGGCGAGGAGCTTAAACTGGACCACGGGGTTTGGAAAGATCGTGTAAATCACGAAATTCACACCTTCCCCTTCCCCAAGCACATCCACTATCTAAGAAGACCCAGGGAGGGAGGGTCATGCCAGTCGGGGCCTTTTTTAACACCACCACCCCCGCCCCCCGCAGCTTTAGAATCCTCTTTGGTTATTAAAAAAAAAAAAAAAGGATTTGGAAGACTTAGAGGAGTCTTCCTTCGGATAAGAGCGAGGACTGGGATGCCGCCCGACTCGAATAGCTCGTCTGCGGCGGCCAACTCAGGGTTTCCTGGAAAAGGAGGAGTCCGCTCCGAGATGGAGCGGCCGTCGAGACGTGGCCGGGGACCCTTCCGGACGCTGGCCTCCCGACTGCCCGCTGCGGGGAGGCTCGGAACGTAGGTCTGGCGGCCCGTCCTCTCCACTTCATTCCTGTGCGCTCGATCGCCGGAAGACTGCCAGAACCCGCCAGCCCGGGCTGCGGGAAGATCCAGCTCAACCTCGCTGATGTTCCGCAGACAAGGTCGCGTCTGGTCCCGGCCTAGGTGCACGACTTCAGGTTCCCCGACTCTGCGAACAGCCGGTCTGCCCGCAGGTTTCTGGAACTCCGCACTATTGGCATATTGTATACGCGGCTGTGGAAAACAGGGATGGCGCCAAACTGTCCTCCACTCCCCCAGAATCAGTGTAAGTGGACTGAACCAGCACAAAGTGAAAGGAAACAAGTCTGTGCCCACTACTGTTCCGGCGGCCTGCGGTTCCCCATTCTGACACTGGCTTTTGGGGGTTTCTGCCACCGCTGGTTCTTTCACTCGGTAAAGAACCTGCCTGAGACTCCAAGGCCTGAGACTCCGAAGCTCCTTGGTGTCACCCTCAGGCAAGCAGAGGAGAAATGGGTAGTGAACGACCCATATTCATTTTTTCTCCTTCTAGGCTATACAAGTGTGTTTGGGATGTGCCTGCCACAGATATGCTACTATTCCCCTCATTCTGGAATCTTTGTGCCTAAGGCCACAAACGTCTATTTCATGCAGCTCCCAAATGCCCAATGAATCACGACCTACCTCCTTTAGTCAGAACCACCAGAATCATTAAGGGAAGGCTTGGAAAGTTTTGGAGAGGAAGTGGTGAATTATCCAGGCATTTTTCTCAAACCTCATTTCTCTGGAAGAAAGAACAGACCCTGGAAGGCAGTCCACTGGCTTCATTTTCACCCAGGGCCAAAACTGAGGAGTTAGGCATATGGACTTCTGAGACCAGTGGGCACAGTCTAGGGGATGGGCAGGGAGGGAGAGGTACCCTCCAGCACCAGCCATCCTGCCTAGTTGTCATCTTAGAAAAAATGCTAAAGGGGCAACAGGAAACGTTACAGGGGTAAATCTGCCATTTCTTGTCTCCTCTGCCTTCACTGCGATGGGGACAGACTTTGGAAATGGAAGAGGTTCCAGAGGAAGCTGTCCTGTCACCGGTCTCCTTCCAAGTTTATTCATGATCAGCTCAATCCATGAAAGCAGTTTCTAAAAGTGCTGTACAGAGCTCTAAATAGAAAATATGATACTAATTATCATGGCAACTAGTACTGGTTATGGTGATTATTGCAACTGCCAGAATGAATGATTATGACCGGGACAAGGTCATTTGGGTAGTGTTACCTGGTGGACTGGGCTGTAACTCTGGGCCTTGCTGGCTCTCTGGGATCCATGGGGCATCCAGATTATTCCTGAAGAACAACCCAGGAACATTGGCCTGGGAAGAGTGTCACTTCTGGGAGCCTCTCAAGCAGAGTTCGGGGCGCCAGCTTGGCCGAGGCAGGCTCCTGGTCTCACCAAGATACCCCAACTTCCCCTTTCCCCCTCCCAGCCAGAGCCAGGGAGCTCCCTCACGGAGTAGCGCTGGTTTTGACCTTGGCGAGGACCTTCTTCTCCTTGACCCGGCGATTCTGAAACCAGATGGTGATCTGGCGCTCGGAGAGGCTGGTGGCAGCCGAGATCTTGCGCCTCTTGTCCTTGGTGATGAACTTGTTAGCCGAATACTCGCGCTCCAGTTCCCTCAACTGTCCCTTGCTGTAGGGAATGCGCTTCTTGCGGCCTCGACGGAAGGTGCAGCTGTCAGGTGGGTGCTGCGCACTTGAGTCTATGCAGGAGAGGGAGGGAAAGAGAGACATGCTCAAACCACGGCCTGGCGCAAGCCCAGGCTCTTACCCAGGCCCCACAACCTAGGTCATCCTACAGGAGCACTCAGGTTACCATGCAGGCACTGCCATTTCCCCAAAGCACAAGAGGACACCTCCACTTCCGGCTGGTTGGTTTCCTGATCCACCCAGCCTTGGAAAGAGGAGATTTCTGCAGGCCACCCTCACTCATCACTGCCTTCACGCCTGCAGTCTGCAAACACACCCAGCCCACTGTCTAATGTCCACCCTCATATGTATTTTCCAACTCTTGGCCACTCTTACAGATACTACAAGCAAATTCTGTACAGGAGGGAACACATTTCTGCCTCTACTCCCAAAACACACACACACATGCACCAATGCACACACCTAAGTCATGGCTGCAGGAAATGTACACTTCCCTTTGGAAACTTAAAAATTCATCTGAGAGAAAGTAAGGGGTTGTATTCCTTACAGCACAACCAATTTCTCTGTCCCCACCCAGCTGCACCCCCACACTCAATGAATTGAGAATTAAACTAGGGTCCTGCTGGGCAGGAACACCCTAAGTCCCAAACAACAGCAGAGTCAAGCATTCTGACATATTGAAAGGCTGGTCCCAAGGCCTCCCAGGGAGATCAGGGACCTGGTGGGCCTCAGGCTTCAAATAGCACCCAGCTCAGGTCCCTCACACTGACCCTCTGGGGCCTTCACACAGGCTCTCTAACTGCCTGGACCCTCCTTCAGAGCCCTAATAGCCAACCAAGGAGAACCAAGCTCCTCCTCACCAGCCCCAAGACCCATCCAGGCAGGGTCTACAATGCCACACTCAGCACCAAGGGCATCCAGAGAAGCTTACCTGCAAATGCTGCCTTCCAGAAAGAACCTGGGGGGTTCTGGTCTCCCTGGCAACACATCTGGCTGTTCCAGCCACCAGTGAGAGTCCAGGGCTGGTAACTGTCCACAGGCAGCAGGGAGTCATGACGAGGCTCCCCAGGAGCCCCCAAGGTCTGCACCACCGACACATCCAGGTAACTGGCCATAGGCTGGTAGGGTCCCGGGTATCCCGGGTAGAAGGCAAACTCGGTGGGGCGGCTGGGGTACTCCTCTCCGGCCGCTGGAGTCTCCGCAGGGTACGCGGCCAGGGTGGCTGCCTGGGCACAGGGCTTCAGCGAGCTTCGGGACACTCGGCAGGAGTAGTACCCGCCTCCAAAGTAGCCGTAAGGCACCGGAGCTGGGGACGCCCCCTGGGGCACCCCGGGGCATGGGTGGCACTGCTTTGGCGGTTCCACAGAGCCTGGCAGATCCAGGGGGGCGTAGTTGACAGCAGGCATCAGCGTAGGCGCCGACGCTGGATGGCTGGTCAGTGGGGAGTGGGTGACCAGGTGCCGACTCCCTCCAGCTCCCAACAAGCTTTCGATTTCCTTGGCGCCGTCCAAAGTGGTATAATTGCCGGGCTCCATGGGGCCGAGGATCGGCTCATGAGGCGCTGGGGGTGGGGGATAAAGGGGGCACCCAGCTCTCTCTCCCCACCCAGGCCCGGGGAATCCAAAGCGTTTTAAATCGCTGGCAGCTCGCTAGGAGCCTGCATTCGCTCAGCCCGGCCGTCGTGACGCAGGAGCCGCAGGTGCCCAGACTCGCGGGCTGATTGGCTGCGGCCTGGCGGAGAAAAGCTCATAAAATCTTCACTGCAGAAATTGCGAAAATACTTTACCCCCGCTTTCTCTCNCTTGTTCATGCATGCCTCTGGCTTTTCTTAGTGTCTCCAAATTTCCATTTTACTTTCAACTCGTCTGTGTTTTTCATTCTAAAGTGAGTCACTTGTAGACAGCATATAGAACCAAATACTTAGAAGATAAATGTATTTACCCTTCTACTGGAGCTGGGGGTCGGTCAGCTTCCCACAGGCACAGCTCCCTTGCTCGCTTCCTCCTCCTTCCTTCCTTCTCTCCGCCTTCCTCCTTTTCCCTCTCCTCCCTCCTCTCTTTCTCTCTCGGCTTTTTCTTTTTTTTTTTTTTAAATTGCATTTGAAAACGAGGGAAAAGAGACGGGGTGTCTTCCCGCCGCTTTCCAGTTGGGAACAACCCAGCTGCGTTGGGGGTGGGGAGACGGGAGAGGAGAGACGGAGCCAGCCCCACCTCGGTCGCCTCCTCTCCCTCCCTGGTTCTCTGTCTCCTGTGCTTGGGCAGGTTTAACGAGAGAATAAAAAGCTCTCCCTATAAAGTGTCCATCTCCTGGGGGGGAAGGGGAGTTGAGGGTGGGGCCTGGAGGCCGCTCTGAGCCTGAAAGGAAAAACCCGGGAATGCTCCTGAGCCAGCAGGGGCTAGAAAATGGAAGTTAAGGGACATTTCTGGAAGCTCCTTGCTTTGGTGTCCCAGTACTAGCATCCCAGTTCACTCCAGGTGGCCCTCCCATTCTGGATGTGCAGTAATAAGCTACTCCTGGACCTCGGGAAGTGCCTAGGACGCCTCTTCCCCAGAGACCCTGGCTACCGCCCATAGCCTGTAAAGCTCCCGATTCGAAGAGGGGTGGAAAGGAGAGGGAGCGGGACAAGGACTCCGAAGAAGGAGACAAGAGAACTGGAGACTAAAGGTTCAGACCTGAAGCGGAAATGGAGCTTCTGGTCCTGGCCTGTAAAAGGGGGTCTGGATTTCCGTTTTAGGATGGGGAAAGAAATATGGAAAGATGTCACATACGACCTGTATATTCAGAGAGAGGCAGAGAAAGAGCCAGGAAAATGAGATCCAGAGACACACAGAAAGGGAGAGAAGTTGAAGGACAGGATGGGTTTGAGTGAGAATGTTATAAAATCCTAAAGTACCAGTTAGAAAAGGTAAACCCTTTCCCCCCTTTTCTGGGACCTAAGATCATTTCCAGAAAACCAGGCCTGGCTAACTGGCAAAGAACTAGTTCCGGGGGAATCTGGACCCCAAGAATACAGAAGCCTGGCGTTGATGAAGTATCCAGTCTCTCTGTCCTCTCCTACATTCCATGGGGCCCAGAAAATTCACCTTGGTCTTGGCACACTCCCACCCAAGCCTAGGACCAGAAAACCCAGGACCTCTATCTGCTTCCTCCAGGCTTTCCTTTCCTAAGAAGGAAAAGGGCATGAGAGAGGGAATCTCAACCACTGGAGGAATTATCTGAGGCCCATCTGTTGGGAACTATTGTGTGCAAGACAGAAGCCCCAAACCTTTTTTTTCCCCCACAGATCTGTCTTCAGAGATTTTCTATTTTCATCACTACCCCTCCCAAATCAAATCTTCTGGGTTCACTTTTTCTAGAACTCACAGGGTTTTTTTGAGAAGACAGGAACTTTTGCATTCTACACTAAGCTCATGGCAATTTTATAGAACAGACCACCCTGCACTCAAGGTAGGCTTGGCCATAGCCCCTCAGCAACCTGAGTCTGAACTTGAGCTATCTTTCAGGAAAGGGCCCATGCAACCAGATTTGCTCCAAGTTGCAGGGCTGTAGAGAAGAGTATAGCTCACTTTCACTGACCATTGTTGATAATTGAAGACACCAAGCATGAAATCCTCATTGGATTTTGTTGTATTTGAAAACAACAAGAGAGAAAAGGGAGGCGATGTCTCTTTGATGCTTTCCAGTTTCTTGCTATAGCCTCTTACTTGTCTGATTATGAAAGGCAGAAATATCAGGATTTTTACCTAACAACTAAGAATTTTTTTACTGCTTTTTGCTTGGTAGATGACAACACAGGCATGAATAGATCCCTAAATTTTATAAATAGGTAAATCAATTCCATTCCTGGGAATATACCCAACAGACATGAATGTTTATATCCGTTAATAGACAAGTACTAAAATATCTAAAGCAGCTTTATTTATTATAGCTCAAAAATAGAAACAACCCAAATGTTCATCAATAGTGCTACACAGCGATTTTAAAAAACACTGCTACACACAACACAGATAAATTGCACAGATAGGTGGGTAAAAGAAGCTACACCAAAAAAGGAGATGTTGTATGATTCTATTTCTATGCAGTTCAATCAAGAATAGCCAAAATCAAATCTATGGTGACAGAGGTCAGAACAGATTGCCCTGGGAAGGGGAGCTGCTGACTAGGAGGTGACATAAGGCTGGAAATGTTCTGGATCTCAGATCTCTATCTATGTGCTAGTTACATGGGTATGTTCACTGTAAAAATTCAAGATGTACATGGGGTATTTCTTCAAATTACATCAGCTTATCTCTCTTTTTTAGAAGGAACATAATTAAATACAAAAAATTCAAGATTCATAGCAATGTTGCCTGCATTGTGCTTTTTGGATATTAATGTTCTTATCTATGTCTTACAGAAATAAGCAGCTGAATTCATGTAATTCTGCATCATTGTAGAATGCAGACAAGACCAACTCAAACCTTGCCCTGGAGAAGCTCACCAACTGTGCTAGAGACCTCTATGTAAGCAGATACAATTCAATACAAATAAATACTATGGGGGAGGTGTTTCTGTTTTGCTCTACAATTTATTTAGCATCTAGTAGATTCTAGGGAACAGTTCCAAATATCATACTAACATATGTGCATGTGCTCCCATTTTCTGTATATGTTTATGTATTTGCAAACATGTATGACCTGTCATAGACCTCAAGTGGAGTCAAGTAAGGCAGAGTAAGTCTCCTTATCTGTAAAATTATGTATTCGCAAAGGCACAGTAATTTCTACCCCTCAGGAATGTTGTGAAGATTTTTTGCACATGAAAGCATTTCATAAACTGAATAAATGGGTTCTATTTGTGTTTCTGTATGTGTCTCTGTTTCCAATGAACTACAAGCCACCTACCTGTTTTTATTTGAAAATAATAGTTTCCCTAACGAGTATTGGTCCCTTCTTACTTGCCTCTTTCAGCCTTCAGTAAGCCTGCAGTTCCCAAGTACAGAACCTGAGGCTCAGCACCTCAGTATCCTCCCTGAGCGCTAGAGTTGAGGGCGGAATTTAGAACCGCCAAGGCACCCTGACCTCCCCACCCGCTGGGCTGAGCTAGCCCTTCCCCCAGCCCCACAGATTGCTTTTTGTCCTGCTGGGAGCCTCCAGACAAACGCTCAGGACCCCTGAGGCTCCCCGACCCCCAACCCCGTTTACTGACCCAGCCAAACTCGCAGAAAAGCCTCAGCTGCTCCTTTACATACCGGCCAGACACCTCCTGGAAGGTCAAGGCCAAGTTGAAAGTTAAGAGTCTGTTTACCTCCGGGAGCCCATTCAGAGCGGCCCCGCAGACCGCCTATGACCTTTACAGCCAGGCCTTTGAGCTCGGCCGCGGGGGCTCCGGCCGCCGCCGGGACTGGCACCTCCTGGTCAGCGCCCGCGGAGCCGGGGCTCCGGGCAGCCGACTAGGGGGAGCGGGGGAGAGAAGCCCACCCGCCCCGCCTGGGGGCATTTGTTAAATTGTGGTTTATTTTTTGTAAAACTAAGTGCGCTCTCGGTGTCTTCGTTCTCCCACCTGGAGGAATGTACCCGGTCCCGCGGCTTTGAGGTCGGTCGTGATAAAAAATGAGAATTCGCAGCGTCTCTAGAAAGGTCGGGGCTCCGCTGGCCGGCTAGACTGCGCGGGCCTGGCGGAACTGCTTGAGGAGGCTGATTACTTGATTTCACGAAAACGGGCTAACAGGGTGCATGCCTTTCCTTGGGCTTTTCTTCCATCCTTTCTGTCTCTATGTTCTTTCACCTGTCTTTAGTCTTTCAGTATCTTTCTTTCCTCTTTATATTTGTGCTCTTCTTTCTGCCTTTCTCTCCGATTTTGGTTATGTTGCTTTGGGGACATTCTTATTTTCTTTCTTTCCGTCTTTACTGCTTACTTTCTCCCCACCCCCACCGCCGATTACCTTTCTTTTTCCCTTGGTTCCTTGCTGTCCGTCGCGCACACTCCGCTTTTCTTTTGTTTGCTTCTTCATCCTCTCACTTTTCTTTCTTTCATTTTCTCCTCTTTCCTCCCCTCTTCCTTTTCTGTCTTTCCCTCTCTTTTGTTTTTTTCTATTTCTTCCCCTCTCATTTCCCTTTTCACTTTTCTCTACCCCTTTCCTGGCCCTCTCAATTTTCCATTGTTCTCCGAGGAGGTCGGCATAGAGCCTGCCGGGGGCTCCCCACCACCGGAGTCTGACCTTGGCGGGCACCTTGCCAAGCGGTCCTGGAGCCTAGTCGCCAGCCAGCCTGAACAACTGGGCCTGTTTGGGGATAACACCCCCGGGGCCCTTCTCTGTGAAATCAGGCAGGCTCCGGCCAGGCCTCACAGGAAAATGTTTTGATGGCAGAGTCTGGGAGCTACGAGAACAGAGAGCGGAGGCCCGGCTGGTCAGGAGGAGGCCACTCTCACCTCCACGTCCCTCTCACCCTGTCAGCCCTGCGACGTCCTTAGGATTAGGACCCTCTCGGGACAAACGCAAGTGCTTCAGAGGCCGAGGCTGAGGATCCAGAAATTAGAGCCTGTTAGGCCTTCACCACCCAGCAAGTGGATCTGAGAAGCTAGTGCCAGCCATGCCGCTGCCGCTGTCCTGATGGTGCCCAGAAGCCCAGAAACCAGAGAAGCGTTGAGTCAGGAACCGTGAGTGGGGCCAAGAGCCAAGGGAGGGAGGTGGAGAGCGAGAAGGGATGGGAGTAGAGCTGCGGGGGAAGTGGGCTTTGCTGGGAGGCCGACCAGGTCACCTGCCCACAACCCCAACCCAGAGAAGCCCAGGGGCATCTGGCCCCAACCATTAGGAATGGGGAGCAAGCGTTTAATCTAGCTCGGTGTGGCGGGCAATGTCATCTCGCCTCTCTGTGCCTCCATTTTTCTATCTGCCCTGTGTAAGGAGTGAAGTGCTGGATCAGCTTCCCTGTAAGTCTGAGTCACTCTTCACTTTGGACGCAAGGGTGGTGCGCAGGCAGGAGCAGGGAAGGGATGATAACTGGAAGTTGAGGGCATTAGTGAGGAGGAAAGTTGTGGAGGGAGTCAGCAAGAGGCTTCTAGGCTTACCACTGATTATTCTGCACGGGTCTAGGGNAATTAGAGCCTGTTAGGCCTTCACCACCCAGCAAGTGGATCTGAGAAGCTAGTGCCAGCCATGCCGCTGCCGCTGTCCTGATGGTGCCCAGAAGCCCAGAAACCAGAGAAGCGTTGAGTCAGGAACCGTGAGTGGGGCCAAGAGCCAAGGGAGGGAGGTGGAGAGCGAGAAGGGATGGGAGTAGAGCTGCGGGGGAAGTGGGCTTTGCTGGGAGGCCGACCAGGTCACCTGCCCACAACCCCAACCCAGAGAAGCCCAGGGGCATCTGGCCCCAACCATTAGGAATGGGGAGCAAGCGTTTAATCTAGCTCGGTGTGGCGGGCAATGTCATCTCGCCTCTCTGTGCCTCCATTTTTCTATCTGCCCTGTGTAAGGAGTGAAGTGCTGGATCAGCTTCCCTGTAAGTCTGAGTCACTCTTCACTTTGGACGCAAGGGTGGTGCGCAGGCAGGAGCAGGGAAGGGATGATAACTGGAAGTTGAGGGCATTAGTGAGGAGGAAAGTTGTGGAGGGAGTCAGCAAGAGGCTTCTAGGCTTACCACTGATTATTCTGCACGGGTCTAGGGCAGGGCACAGTTATTAGGTCCTGGAGGGAGCCCCAGCCCGGCGACCTGGCCTCTGTGAGGCAACCGACTTGTACTGACTCAGCTGGGACACTCAGCCCCAGCGTGTAAGCTCCTCAGTAGCCCATTAAATGGGACAAAACTGGTGCTGGAGATCACCTCCTCCACCCCTCACCCTGTAGTTCCCCGGAGCCCTCCAGCCTCCTCACCCTCTACACACACTCTCAAGGGTGAGTTCCTCAAATGGGAGCCCACAGCCAATGCCTTTGGGGTTTGTAGATGCTTCTAGGGCCCTCAGAGACTCAGCTTCCTCTGTTTCAGCCCTTGGGATCCTGGATGGACTCAGAAACGGGAAATATATCAAGAAAACTACCTGCAAATTCAAGAAAGCAATCTGAGTCTCTTACAACTCCCCTATCCCTATCTCCACCTTGTTTTTTCCCCCTCAAGGAATGTTGGATGTAAGTGATAATTATAAGGATAAATTCTGGTTACTCATGTATAGACTCTGCTAGAGACAAACACTAAGTTTTCACTCGTGAAATCAAGAGGAATGTCAACATGGAGACCCTGGCCCCTCCAGTCCCAAACCCGCATATTCGGCCTGAAGTGGAACTGTAGGTTTGAAGTTTAGGGGAAAGTACAGTTTGATAGATTTGATTTCTTGCTCTGATTCCCCCATCCCCCTAGCTGAGAGATCTGAGACCCTTCCAGTGGCCCAGAACCAGACCATATTGTCATCCTCTTCCATCCACCACCACAGAAAAGCTTTTCCCTTTTCCTCTGAATCATCTGTTCCAAGAAACAAAGCTGGGAGAGGAGAAAGGCAAGCATTTCACACACACACTCACACACACATGGACCAAAGAACATGGCCATTTTTCTAACAGCCCTCCTGTCCATGTCGCTCATGGGTTCCTGTCTTTGAAGAAGCACAACCAAGATGGGAGGGGGAAATGCCACAAAAGATTACCTTCTTATAATTCATTTAAGGCTTGAAAATAACCCCCCTGCATCCCAGAGTGTCTGGCTACACACACACACACCCCATCTGCCTTTCTGAATCCCAGCCTGAGATGAATATGGGGTAGTTCCTGGTTACCACCTAAGGACTCCCATCTCAGCCAGGCCCCCAAGGTTCTGATCTGGCCATTTACCTCAGACCCTGATACCTTATGAGGCTGGAGGAATCTGTCCAATTGTCTACAGTGTGACCCTAGATGTTCAGAGCTGGTATTTGGCCACACATGAGGAACTCCATCAAAGTGAGGTTAGGGATTGGAGCAGAGCTCTGGGTTCATAATCTGCTCACGTCTTGATCCACTTGGGCTTAAACTAGGACTTCTTCCCCTCTAACCTCCACCAGAGATTTCCTAAGAGTTCTGAGAGGCTATATGAAATGCCTTTCACTTTAAATGAGAAAATCACCCACTAGGAAAAAAATTTTTTTTTATTATTTGGTCTCCACTGAGTCCACAGATTTTATCCATGATTTGAAAGGATTGTGGCTCTTATTGTCCCCAGATGCCAAAAATCTTTTCCCTAGAGACATGAAGATCTTTATTTCCCCTCACGTTGCTTGTGTGGCCAGGGTAGGGCTTGGGAGAAGATTCCGATCTTAGAAGCTGTAGGTATAGAAGCTAAATCGGGAGCTAAGGATCTAGAAGGTTAGAATAGGAAGCCTCAAATTCCCTACTTACCCAAACTAGTAAGTTGGCATTTGGAATTGGGAGGATCCTTAGAAATCATTCAGTTCCAGTCAGCTGTGTGTTTGAGTGGCTGGGTGGCAGATGCTGATGAAAAGAAGCTACCTTGCCCAGGTAAAAATGACTTGACCTCAGGAAATCCACAGCCAATTCTGTGACTCCAGGCAGTTCTGCGCTGCCATAGTGGGAGCAGGAGAGGGATGCCTACCTTCAGTAGTCAGTTATGGTGGCTGGATGTAACATTGGAACTTCCAGTAATACCTACCCATCTCCATGCCTCTCCCAGGAAGTCCCAAAGTCAGACAGGGACTTTTGAGTGACTATGTAGAAGCTTCACAAGTTCAGAGTGGTTTTCAAGTCTCAGCTCCTTATCTACCAGGTCCTATGGGGTCAAAGCTTGATCACAAGGGCACCCCCCTCCCAAGCTGAAGCACTGCTTGTCTGGCTGTTCCAGCTACTCTAGACAAGACCAGGATTCCAGTTACTTATTCCTGAGATCAGCCTGGAAACTTTCATATGAATGGAACTTAGCCCCAGAGGCCCAGATGGGGGCTTGAGGAGGAGTCATGGGAAGCAGACCAAATATTTCCATCCCCTTCAGTCCCTCAGTACCCTCCAGGATCTACTGCAGGCCCAACCCACCTCTAGTTGTGTGTGTGTGGTGTGTATTTAGGGGTGATGCAGACAGATTGGGGGTGCTCTCTGTCCTTGGATTGGAATCCCTCACATTAGCCTACCTTTGCGTTCATTTACCCACTGCTTGCCCCCATCGACATGATTTTTCTAGCCTCAGGAATCGTCTGACCCAGAGATACAGGCCAAGCCTTGAACCAGGGGAGGTGCAAATGAATCGTGAACCTTGTCCTGAGGGGCCCTTTCTGGCCTGAGATCAGTGCATGTTAGGCGGGCTAGGAGGCTCCCAAGGAACCCAATCAAGACGAGGGGGGCCTAAGGACTTCCCTACTTTTGTCCAAGAGCCTTAATTCCCTTCCTTGCCCTTGTGTAAACACCTGGTAGGGCCGATTTTTCAGTAATGCAACCGAAGACACCGCACCCAGAGAGGTTTGTGCGCCCGCTGGCTGGCGAGTGGCAAAGCGGCCCCGCCGGCGGGTGAGGTCTCTAACCTCAAAGGCATAGCTGGAGAGCATGGGAGCCTATCTTTCTCCCACCCACCGGAGACCTCCTCTACCTCGCTAGGTGCACCTTGCCCTCCAGGGCTCCCGTATCCTCAGGCGGAGGTTGACCTCAGGGCGGAAGTTCCCGCTGGACCAAAACCCGCTTAGAGCATCGGAGGAGGAGCGCTGGCGTCTGCCCTCGCGGATTTGCTTCGCAGCCTCCCGGTCGCCGCTTTGGCCCGTTTCTCGCGCTCCTACGTCCCTGCGCGCTGCTCCTCCGGCTTCCTGGAACAGCCCTTGAGAAACGTCGACGTCGTCGTAACCCCTGTGTGGGTGTGCCAGGGACTGTAAGCGCCCCGCATGTGCCTTTCATTTAATCCTCACAGCTACAGAACTGCGTAAAGGGCAATTGTTACTCCCGTTTTGTAGGAAAGAAAATTGAGATTTAGGAGATTAATTTGCTCAGCTTCTAGAGACTGATGAATAATGAGGTCCGAACTCCAACACTGGTCTTTATGGCACCAAATCTAGGCTCTGTCCATTTCACTTTCTCTGCCTATTCAAACACCAAGTCGTTTCCAACTTTTAAAATGGAAATGAATCCAATTAAAAAGTACTACCTGATAAAAATAGACTTGAGATATTTGGGAAGTTACTAAAGGGAAAAGGAGGAAACAAAGGGATTTGGGAAAAATAAAATTGACTCCAAAATAAAAGGAATCCTTTAACACATAGCATTTTAAAAATCAAGGCATATCTGATGTAAAACCAAAAAGGTATGGACTGAACTCAGCTCACTTATCCATACCCCTGCCACCCTGTTTCATCTTGGAGCTTTGTCCATTAGAGCAAGGAGGGAGCTATGCCTGGAAATGTTCACCTGTAGCTGAATCCTCTGAGACTCAAACTCCTCACTGTCTCATGGCCCCATCTCACTGCAAAGAAAGAAAACGATGGGGTCAGTCTGGTGCTAAAATACTTTCCAATCNTCCATTAGAGCAAGGAGGGAGCTATGCCTGGAAATGTTCACCTGTAGCTGAATCCTCTGAGACTCAAACTCCTCACTGTCTCATGGCCCCATCTCACTGCAAAGAAAGAAAACGATGGGGTCAGTCTGGTGCTAAAATACTTTCCAATCCTGCTCTCCCCCTGGGGAAAAATGGGAGTTTGATGAGCCTAAACATTCTGAACTAGATTCCATGAGGGTCTCAAAGGCACACTCCTTGATATTGTGTGTGTGTGGATTTGGGGGATGAGGATCCACAGCATTATTGATTTGTTTTCTAGTAGCAAATTTCACATACACAGAAAACGGTAAAAATGAAATTTCACACATATAGAAGAATATGCTGCTGCTGCTAAGTCGCTTCAGTCGTTTCTGACTCTCTGCGACCCCATGAACTGCAGCCTACCAGGCTCCTCCTATGGGATTTTCCAGGCGAGAGTACTGGAGTGGGTTGCCATTGCCTTCTACAGAGAAGAGTATAATAACTCCTTAAACTCATCACTCAGTGTCAACCCTTATCAACTCAAAACCAATCATATTTCAGTTTTTTTTTTTTCCTGGAGTATTTTAAAGCAAGTCACAAGCAGCATGTCATCCAAATATACTTTGTTTGAATCCTTAACAGATAAGGACTTCTTTTTCTTTTCTTTTCTTTTTTTTTTTTAACAGATCCTTCATGTAATTATCACATGTAACAAAATTAACAATAATCTGTTAATACTGTCCATGTTTCAGGTTCCTCAGTTGTCTCAAAATTATCTTTTTATAATTAGTTTGCTCAAATCATAATCGAAATAAAGTCACACATTACATTTAGTTGATTTGTCTCAAGTTTCTTATAGCAGTTTCCTTGTCTCCTTTTTTTCATACTATTTGTTTATTTAAAAACTTGGGTCAACCCAAGTCCCAGAGAAATTTGTTGTTTAGTCACTAAATCCTGTCAGACTCTGTGACCCCACGGATTGTAGCCCACCAGTCACCTCTGCGCATGGAATTTCCCAGGCAAAAACACTGGAGTGAGGTGCCATTTCTTTCTCCAGGGGATCTTGTGCCCTGGCAGGCACTGGCAGGAGGATTCTTTACTTTTGAGCCACCAGAGAAGCCCCATATTGGTCATCTTCAAGAAAGATTACTGTTCTATGTTAGGCCAAAAGACATTTTTACAGGTTTCTGCTCCACTGTCCAAGGCAGCTGGCCATGGACAGGAAAACTGCACGATTTCCTATATCTTCTCCCAAAGAAAGTGGAGCAGGGCCCGGCAATGCCCCCCGCCCCCCCAGACCACATTCTGCCTTCCTTTGGTTCCCTTATTACCCTTGGACCTCCCTCTCTCTTCCCCTCCCAGGCAGTCAAGAATGGGACCCTTTGAATTATCCAGGTTTCAAAGAGTGTCAAAGACTGATTACCTAGCTTCAGATCTAGAGGCAAGATTACTGCCACTGGGGCATGACTGTCCAGTCCCTCCCTTGGAGGTGCCCCCAGAGGCTACCACTCTTCCCAAGAGAACTAAACAGCATCGTCTATTTCCAAGGTGCAGTGGCCAGACTAGCTCTGCCATCTCTTATTCCTTCCTGCCCTTTGGGCATTATTGACATGGGGAGCTGGAATTTCTCTCCCTGCTCTGACACATGTTGCTAGCTGCATGTCCTTGAGCTGGCCGTCTCTCTCCTTCCCACTGTCTCGCCATCTGTAAAGTGGGAGTGATTGTCTCTGCCCAGCCTTCTGCACAGGGCTGCTTGGAGACAATAAAGATGAGGAAAGCGGAGTTGTGTATAAAGATTGTAACATACGTATAACCAACCAGTTGTAGCTCTGAGTTGGCAGTGCCTAGGATGAATGTGGGATTTCTACTAGGGGAAGAAAAACCAACCTACAGGCTTTTCTGGTCCTATATCTATGGAAAAGCACCTTCACACATCGCTTCTTTGGCTGGGTATGCAAAAAGCACCTCCCCCCAAACTAAGAAGAGATCTCGACTTGGTGGTACCCAGCCAAAGAAGCTATGACCTCCTTGTCATGGAGAAGAGTACCACAATGCCCACTCCTCTTTCCCAGGAATTGCCAAGGAGCCTGGCACAAGTCAGAATTTTGTCTCGTCCCTCTCCCCATTGCCCTTTCTCTATTGGCCACACCACTTTCCTCTTTCCAGGGATCCCTCAAGCACCCCAAAGCCCCAACTCATCTCCAAGAGGAAGTTCAGGAAACACTGGCCCAGGCCCTGGTTACAAAAACTGAAGTGAGTCCGACTCAGCTGCAATAACTGGGCTCTACCCTTCCCAACTGAGGTCCCACATCCCCCACTCTGCTCCCTGGAGAGACGGAGTCACCGTGAGCCAATGCAGAAGGTAGCACAGACATACTGAAGTCCTCACATTTTTCATTTCCAAAATACACCTAGCTCATAAAAAGCCGGTGAATGTAATAAATTCTCCACTGCAGAACGTGGTTTTAATTAATTATTGGGTTATTCAAGGTGACTCATGTGTGAAATACAGTTTGTCCTCGTAAAATGAATCTCACATAATCCATTCTGAGTAACAAGCAACTTGTGATCCTCTCCAGAGATTTACACAAAACTCATATTTATCCTTTGAAGGTCTTGGGGTGAAATAAAGATGTGACTTTGGCTTAAAGAGAGCTTCCTCAGCCAGCCAGCAGTACTAAGAGATTTAGTCTTGTTTTCCCAACTGCTTATTTGACAGGGTTTTTTCCCTTAGAAAATCTGGTGTTTCGTGGACGCATGTACATTTATGTATATTAATCACTTGTTGTACAATGTCTGCAAAGGATATGGGAAGCCATCTCATTGCAGACTAGAAATGCTGCTAAATTTTCCTTCAGCCAACCTTGGAGCTGCAGGTCTTCCCACTGCTGGGGCCTCTGAAATTTGATGTTTATCTTCCAAGATTCATGTTTGTTGCACATCACAAGATCTCCGCTGTGCAAGCACGGAATTGCTCCTGTCTAGGATTTACTCTCTTTTCTGTTTAACTTAAAAGTCCTTAATGCCAAGCCCCACACCTACAAAGCAGGCTTCTTCCAAGGAGGAGTGTGGGATCTCTGTAGAGCCATTAGCACTGCAGGGCTGGTCCATACCATTAGGGAGTCTACATTGTTTAGACCTTTTTGAGGGATTGGGTTGAATGTGTTCATTTGAAGAGAGTCTAGAGATACAGTGGGTCTGGGAGCAGTCTGGCTACTCTGAGCAGTGATACCCGATGGCTAGGCTCCTCCCCCTGGTGGCCCAGATAGTAAAAAATCTGCCTGCAAAGCAGGAGACCCGGGTTAGATCCCTAGGTCAGGAAGAGCCCCAAGAGGAGGGAACAGCAGCCCCACTTCAGTATACTTGCCTGGAAAATGCCATGGATAGAGGAACCTGGAGGGCTACAGTCCATGGAGTCACAAAGAGTGGGCAGGCCTGAGAGACTAACACTTTAACACTTTCACCAGATCAAGGCAGTACTAGTGGGAGGCGGGGAGAAGCGCAGAGGGACAGGAGTCCAGAGTGACTTTAAGCATCCCCACCCACAGAGAAGAGGTGGGAAAATCTGGCATTGTGTCTGGATTCCTGCCACAGCGAAGGGTGGGAGACTTTTAAAAGAAGAGCAGGATGAAGTGTTATCTCTTAGTCTTGGTCTGGCCCCTGAGTTGGGTGTGGAGGCTCTGCCAGGGACATGGATTGAGCCAGATCTGAGTCAAGAGAGGCCTCCTCCAGTTGTTTTCTTTCTGGTTTTCTTTTCCTTTTTGCCTCCTTTAATTTTCCTCCTTGATTTGGATGCCAGAATTTATTTTTTTAGCAAAAGGGAGGCTGAGCTTCAAATACCACTCAGTTCCCTCTGGACCCCTGTCGTGGCTGACCCCTTAAGCGAGGGTCCTTTCAAATAGTGAGGAAAATCTGTTTCAGCTGGAATATTGGCCTGGAATTTTTTTCCACACATGACCAAGAGAAGGAGACTCCAGACTGAAACAAAATTGTCTTCCCTCTCTTAGTCAAATTGTCGGTTTCAGGAGGAAAAAAAATTCGATATCATGTTGAAGTATGTGGGATTATAATAAACATAGGTAGGTGAGTCACCCTCCCCATAAAGACAACGTGTCCAGTCGATGAAGGGTATCCTAGACGGTACCCACAAGCTCTGCCTGAGAAAAGCCAGAGTGACAGAACCACAGACAGCAGTTGTGCCGTCACTCAAATGCTCTGACCCAACATTTGGGCCAGTTAACCAGTGACCTGTTAATTTTTTCACCAGACATGAATGACTGAATTAAGCAAAAGCCCCCTAGAGAAATGAATGTTGTCTATGACAGAGACGGACAGAGGGCCAGATGGGAGTACATATAAAGAAAAGAATAAGGATAGAAACTGGAGCGAAATTAGGACATTTCAGTGCATCAGAGCAGGGGAGAGGTCCTAGAGAGTTGGATAGGAGAGCAGTGGGGGCTGGGACCTTCCAGAACCTGTACTGACACAGATACTGATCTCCCAGTTCAGCACCTGCTAGGTTGGCCTTGTAAAGACCAGCCAGCTCAGACAATTCCGGAAGAAATCAGCCAGGGCCATTGTTTGGCTTTTCTCCAACCAAACAATCATTGATTGGCTGGATTTTTTCACTTTCCCTGAGCTGTTAACTCCTGAAGGGAGGTGATCAGGCCCCTTCTGGTCTAATTTAAGAGCAGACTTCCCCCACTCCCTAAGGGGGAAATCTCTCACCTTTCCCGGTTCAGTATTGGAAAGGACATGCTTTGGTTGTGTATAAACAAAACAATCTCCAGTGATCCTGAAGTTGTATCAGTTCCAGTTGTATTTATTTCTTGATCAGGTTACAAGTCAGAAGCAGGACCAAACAGGACCCAAGACCCACCAACGATTTTCAAGACCCCCAAAGCCAGTAAGTTTTTACTTTATTTTTAGTTTTAGTCTTATTCGAGGTCATCTCTTGCCTGGTGTGACAGAGTCACAGCCACATTCACACAAAGAAAGCTGGAGCATTTAGGTAAATATTCAGATTCCAAGCCCCCATTTAGCCAGGCCAGTCAAATGGGGGAGTATGTAACAGATGAACAAGATTCCAAGGGCCCTGCCTGGCGAACTCTGATCTTTCTTTCATTTAGAAGTGCCTTTGGAGAGGACTGAAAATGGGTAGCAGAATCCCCAGGAAGAGAGAAAAAGGAGGAAACAGAGGAAATTAATGGTTTGGGGCTAAATCCAATCAATTGATAATTCCCATATTTGGACCATTTCAGCCTCTGCACAGCTGCCCTTTGAGGAGACATGGCTGGGGGGGGGTGTTGGCTTGCTGTCACTTAAGTCAAAATCCCTATGGGGTCTCCAGGAGGGTGGGATCTCATCCTCCTTCAGCAACCCCTCTCCTGACCCAGATAGTCCTCACCTCCCACTCCTACTCCCTTACTGGTCCATTTCCCCTCACACAATTCATTCTCTGGGTTTGCCAAGGATCCTGCTGACCAAGAAGCCGTCTCCAGTATCTCCTCCTGGACCCAGCTCCAGCAAATGTCTTTTAATCTTTCTGGGCGTCAGTGCCCATATGTTTTAGCAAGGAAGGTCAGGAAGAGAGCCGAGGCGCTGGTCTAGGCAAGGGGAGATTTGGGCCCCAGACGCATGTTTCTCCTGCACGGGTTGGAGTCAGTCGCTGGTCGCTTCAGGGACACGGACCCATAGGTGCCCCAGAAGCCGCCCGGCTCTCACCCCAAGTCCCCCACCCCACTCCTGGCCCTCAGATCAGTGGAAGGATCAGGAGAACCTCAGGCCCACTGGCTTATCCTTGGACAACTTGCCCGAAGGGCCAGCCTTCTTTTGAACGAGGCGCGGGAGCCAGTCCAATATAGGGAGATTGCCCGAAGCGGGCGGTCAACATTGGTTGGGAAACCAGGCGCTCCTGGGTCCGGGCCCTCACGTCTGCCTGGGGCGGTGGGGGAGGCCGCGAGCGGAGCAGAGCAGGGCATTTTCTTCCCGAAACATTTACTCGCACCAGAGGAGGGTGCCCCTGGCTCTGCCAGGTCTGCATCCCCAGATTCACCCCGGGCAACCCCGGCTCACCTCGCCCACCAACTCCCAGTCGAATTGCCGCCGAAACAACATCTCCAAGAGCGGCCAGCGGGTCCCAGGCGATAAGGTCCGAAGATCTAAAAGAGACCCAAGCCGACTCGGAGTAGGCGGAAAATCCCTCAACAGTACCACATGTTTCAACTTCAAATTGAACAGCTGGAGTTTGGTTTGAGTTTTGCTCTTAATGGTGCAAATAATGTCTCCTTTTCCCTCTTCTGTCGGAGATCTCGGAGGTACAGACCTGGTCTGGGGGCTAAAAGTTAGTTCCTACTCCCCCCATCCCCAAATAAATCTTTTTACTCAGACTACAAGCTAAGTCCCTGCTTTAGTATCGTTCTCTGCAAACTTGTTACAGAAAACAAAACCAAAAAACCTTTGCTTATATTTTTTAAAACGAGTAAGTTAACGGTCTGATTTTTACGAGTTCTCGGTGTCTGAGAAAAGTCTGCATTTTAGTTATTACAAAGATGGCATTAATCAGATCCTATAAGCAGAAATGTAATTCATGTTTAATTTTTCTGTTTTCAATTTTTTCATAATAAAATTTATCCTCTATAAAATTTATAATGTACATTATTAAAATAACAAATACCAGATTTATAATAATAATAAATACCAGAAAAGTAGTTCTTTGATCACTTCTGACCAGAAGTACTGTTCCCAGAGTCCTTGTACCTTTAACAAAAGTGGCAGCACAGCATATATATATAGCTTTGCATTTTGTCTTTTATTTTTTAAAAAAATGCTAACGACGGTTTTGTGTCTTTACTAATGTCTTTTTAATGGTTCCATTTTATTGTAAAAATGTGCCACAATTTATTCAACCAGGTGACTATTGATAAAATGCTTCCAATTTTCTCTTCCTTTTCCCCCTATTATACCAAAATACACTACTCTGTGTATTTCTGCAAGTATATGTGTATGATATGTTCTTAGAAATGGGTTGTATCAGTTTAGTGCATTTTCGATATTCATGGAAGCTGAACCTAGTCGCACAATGTTAAAGCAATTTGTATGTCCTTTTTCAAAAAATTGTCTTTTCTTGTCCTCTTATTTTTCTATTGTTTTTTGTTAATCTAATTTCTAACTAATTTGGTTTTTATATTAATATAAATAGAATAGAATTATCCTTGTGACTGAGGATTTGAAGTTTATGTGTATTAGAGTTTTCCCAACAATTTTTTTCTTTTCTGGAAGGAATGGAGTGTAGATTTCAGACTATTGCCCCCTTCGATTTTCTCTTGCAGAGTTGCATTTTTATTGGATAGATTTGGCTTTTCTTAATCATTTCCTCTTTTTCTTCGACTCTCCTTAAGATTAGAAGACACAGAAAAGTTCCATGTCCGACTCTGATGGAAACCACTACAGCGCTGCCGCCGAAGAGCTGGAACCTCAGGCCGGACTCACTCTGCTTCCCCCCTCCAGCCCCTCCTCCCCGCAAAGCCCAGGCCCCAGGCAAACCCCTCCGCAAGTCAGCAGACTCACAGAACACTAGAAAATTGAGGTAGAGTCTAAGATATGGCTGCTGCAAACAAACACCTGGCAGATGGGCCTTTGGAGATTCGGCCCTTCAGGGTTCTGGATCGGGGAGGACAGTGTCGACTTGGCCTGGGTTCTCGGGATATTGAGAGAAAGCCGCTCCCTCTCGGGACCTAGTGATCTCCACGCATTTATTTATTCCCAAAGGACACCTGGAACGGCAGGGACTGACGTGGGCTGGGGAGAAGCGGCAGGGCTGAAGTTGGGGAGGCCAGCGAGGAGTAGGAGGTATTAGGGAACGGAGGAGCCGCACAGGACGCGCGTACCGCTCTCTCCAGAGGCCTCCATCAGCGGCGGGATCCTTGCAATGAGCCAACGGCCCCACATCCTGCTTCGCAAAACTCCAGGCGGGTTCCCCTGTCTCAGGTCGCAAACACAGCCTCTTTCTAAAGCACTGGATTTTCCGCGGGCTCAAAAGCAGCCTTTGCAGCGCTTTTCTGGGAAGTAATCCTCATTCCGCTCATTCCCACCACTTTCAGAAATTCTTTGGAAGGCAAAATGGTTTGCGCCTTGATCCTACCCGGGAGCTATAAAAAGAAACTGGGCCCCCAAAGCGTTAGGCCGATCGTTAGAGAAAAGATCGAGAGAGAATTCGGGCCCTGCAGAGTTCCAGCGTCAGGAGCCGGATATACACGAGGAGGAGAGGATGTGCCTGCCAACGCTTACTGAGCACTTGCTGTGTGTCCGAAACTGGCTAGGAACTGGGCGGAATTTCAAGCCAGTCAAATGCCTCGGGGTAGCGTTTCAGATTTGAAAACAAGATATACCTTCCCCACGATTTGGTTATAAAGTTTTATCCCCTCAGAATTTTTGAAATTGAGGTATGGATTTGGTAAATCGAATTTTAAAGGCTTTTTAAAATTAGATTATAACTATCTAGTTTTTAGTCAAAAGACCTCTTTCCCAGGAGAGGTCTGAGGGGCTTTCTTTCTTTGGGGGGAGGCTTTCTTATTTGATTTCTGATCAAGGACTTTTAACTTCTTGGTCCCATTATTGCATTATTTCAGGTGAGAAAAATTTTCCAATTTATCCAAACAACTGCTTGAATGAGTGTAGACCACATATTTGGGTTGAATAGCTCAGCTCCTGTCCAGAAAGGGAGGGGGCTCCTCCAGGAAGAAGAGCTCTCCATCCGCGCTCCAGAGACCCTGTGTCCTCCCCTGTGGATGCCTTCTCCACACCCACAGCTCCCTCTTTGGCCAGAGCCTGTCTTCCTGGGGTGTTTTTTCCCAGAAGCCTTCTCTTTCTCAGGAGGAATGGAGAGACAAGGATCCGAGGGCAGAACCAGTGTCCCTGGTGGCAGTTGGGATGCTTGAAGCAAGTGACTGGGGTGAGAAGAAACATTTTTCTAACAGTGGTTCCCTCCACCCTGGACAGATGGCCTGTGAACCTGGGGCTATGATCCCCATGGGCTTTGGGGAAAACCACCAGCATCCTGTTTCCTAGCAACTGGTTGTTTTTGATGTAGACAGTCTCCTATTCAGCGTGATCCCTTTTAGTGTGTGTATGAGCAGCACTTCAAAAAGCAAAGGGAACTAAGAAAGCAAGAACACTATATGGTGGTTACTAGACCCAGTGGACAATCCGGTCCTTCTCATGTCCCACCCCACATATTTAGGGTTGGGCTGAGAGGGATTTTAAGCTTCCGTTTCTGAAATTGTGGTTGACATTCTCTGTGTCAATTTCTCCTTTCACTCTCTTATTTTTCACTGTTTCCTGGAGCTCTTCTGAGACAAACTCTACGCAGGCAAAGTGAGTTGTGGCAGGACAGAGAGTGAGAGAACACTATTTTAGACCAACCAGCTTTCACAGAAAGTTGACTCCCCATCCTGAAGCCTGAGAATGGGGGAGGGGATGGGGACCAGGCAAGCCTGCACGTCCCACTGGAGTCCAGCCCCAGGGGGAAGTGCAGTCTCACACCGGGAGACCCCTCAGCTGGGGTCATGGAAAGGACAGGCAGAGAAGTCTAGAAACGCAAAGAAGTTAACGATGTTTGGCTGTCTGGGGGCTTATCGGTGTGTCGGGGTCAGGCGGGGGCCGAGGCAACAAGCTCCGGCAGACAGGGCCCGGGTCGGAGCTGCACAGGTGAGCAGGCTGACTCAACATGGGACCACGTGGCACCTGGACTAGGGACGGTCCACTTAGGAGCTTCTGGGAGGAAGGAAGGGGCTAGCTGGTGAAATATTAACACCCCACCCCGCCCCGGGTTCTGAAGGGGGAACCACTCCTCAGAGGTCATGGACTAGAAGAGCTGGGAGGCTGCTACCCCTTCCTCTCTGCACCTAAGATCCAAACCCTTTCAGTTCTTAACCTGTGGGCTCTGGGAAGGTACAAGTTCTCAACTTTCCTCTACCTCCTTGCTCCTCTTCCCCAAGGGCGAAGAGTCTCTCGGCTGGGTGCGGGGGTGGCAGCCGGGAGAGGGTGAGCAGAAATCTCTAGGCGTTAGACAAAGACGAGCCAGGACGGTCTTAAAGTGAATTGTAGGTCAGGCGGGGCGCGATATGAAAACTCTTTTCCATGTCCCTTAATTCTGGCTGCACCTGGGGATGGAGAGCGCCCAGGGCCCCCTCACAATTTTCCCATGGTTGAGTGCGCTTCTGGGCCTTGCACGCGGGCTCAGGAGGGATGCCTGGGAGGCTGGGGAGTCCCAAAGGCGATTACTGGCAAGGCAGCGTGGGGTTTTCGAGGCTGGATCGCCTCTGCACTCGAGGCTGTTGGGCAGGGGCCGGGTTCGGGTGCCTCCCAGTGGTGAATCAAGCTTCTGACCTCTGCGCCATCCTGGCCTTGCTCCGGAGGGTAAACATCCTCTGCACTTTAAAAACTGGTGGGACAAGAAAGCGAGGGGGTGGCTGGGAGAGGGAGGGAGGAAAGGAGGCTGAGAGGAGAGAGTGTTCTGAAATCCTCTCTCTCTTTTTCCTCCCAGGAATCTTTGAGGGCAGCCTGCAGGATGAAGAAGGAGCATCCCACTGTCGATGTTTCTCTCCAGCTAGATGAAAAAATCAGTTTTCTAGAGCCTCAGAAATGAGACTTTGAAAATGACCCCAGCGTTGGGGGATGGGGCAAAGGATTCTCAGGTCTCAGTTGGATTCCCATTCCCTCAGAATCAGCTAAAGGACATCCCTCTGGAGGGAAACCGGGCATCTGTGAAGGGTTAGGGGCACAAGCAGGACAAGAGGAAATTCTCATTTCTTGGGGACGGACTTGGTTACTAAATCTTAAGAACATAGTTACTATGGCTATCATTTTTAATGTTGAAGATGATGTAAAGGGAGCCTGCTTTGACTCTCAATTCAAAGTCGTTTTGGGGCCCTGGGTGGAGTAGGAAGAAGCTGTGAGGTCAAACAGGCCCAGCATAGACCTGGATCCCTCTCCTCACCAGCTTCACCAGCTTCATCTCCTTGAGCATAGCCTCCTTGCCTGTAAAAGGGGGATAATACTAACAGTTACGGCATTGATGCTGGAATCATATCAACACAGTATATAGCCCAGGACTTCGTGTCAGCAAAAATGTCCCACCAGCCTCAGCTTCCTCTCAGACCTTCTTAAGGCCCCAGTGACACATATCCTCGAAAAACCCTCAGGCACTTGCCTCCACCCAGTTACAGCCAAGTGATTAGAGTGACTGAGAAGTGAATTAACGACAAAGGAGTGCTCGCTTCGGCAGCACATATACTAAAATTGGAACGATACAGAGAAGATTAGCATGGCCCCTGCGCAATGATGACACGCGAATTCGTGAAGCGTTCCATATTTTTTGACCCTGAGAGATGATATGGGGAGGGTGGTGGGAGTGGAGGTTCAGGGTTGGGAACTCCCACATGTACACCTGTGGTGGATTCATGTCAATGTATGGCAAAACCAATACAGTATTGTAAAGTAAAAAAAAAAAAATTAAAAAAGACAAAGTAACACCAAATTCCACTCTTCTCCACAGACCCCAGAGAAGCAGGAAGGAAGGGAAAACATAGGCGGAAGAGAGGAAGGAAGGATAGGAGGGAGGGAGGGAAAGGGAGAGAGAGCTCAGTTCCCTTTCTTCAGGTGTCCAGGCTGTAGCCCACCACCACACCAAGAGAATCAATAGTGCTGGGAAGAGGCAGATGCTATTAAATCAAAGCTACCAAATGCAGAGACACCCCTAACAGCCGGTTACTCCAACGATGAAAAGAATTCAAGAGAACAGCCGGGCTGAAAACTCTTCCTGGACATCAGAAGGCCTTCCTGGAAACTGCTCTAAACTGTCTAGGCTTGGACGGTCGCCGCTGAGTTCAGTCCTCTAAGACTGGAGTTGCCACCCTTCCCACCCTGTCTTCAGGGGAGTCCTTACAGAAGCGGCCAAGGAACGGAGGTGGCCACGCTGAAGCGCACAGCTCTGCTCCCTGACTAGCCTTACGCTCGTCTGAACACTAGAACCTGCCTCCAAGCATGAACGGTAACTTCAAGCAGCCGGGGCCCAGGCGTCCCAGGTCTCCCCCGGGTTTGGAGACATGGACTGTTCAGTCCTGAACTGACGCCCGTCGGTTTATTCCACGTCTCAGGCTCGGTCTTCGTCTGTAAATGGATATAGCAGCCCCCTCAGCAGGTGGTTTCGGGGATAATAAAGCTCCTTGTGCGCTTTGCCCCAGTACCTGGAACATGATGAGTGCTGAATAAACAGCAGCGATGCCTACGGATTCTCTAGTCCATACCCAAGGAAGCCAGTTTCACACCCCGACGTGACCTCGGAGGCTTTGTGGAGCGAAGCCGGGAGTGGAGCAAGGGGCAAGCGCCTGGCCTGAGCATTCTTAGCGGAATCTCAGGCGCAGCCCGGCCAACCTCTGTCCCGCTTCCACCGCGGACCCATCGTCCCCCGACCCCGCTGGGGCGAAAGCCTGGCCTCTCCACGGGGAGCCCTTTCGCCCGCGGCCGCGGCGCCGGTCGCGGTTCTGGCGCCGGAGCCGGGATGCGCTGGGCGGGACAGCGCGTGGGAGGCGCGGCGTCTGGAAGCAGGCGGCGAGAAACGGTCCCCCAGGGGCTTTTCTCCCCTGGACTCAGCGCCCCAGTCAGCCTACTCCTTGGGTCGCTCGGAACCGCACTTCGGGCCTGGGTGGTGGGGAGCGAGGTTTTTCCTAATTTCCAACAACAGGCAAATTCCCTCCGTGAGCTTTTGTCGGGCGGCATCTTCTCCAACAGCAATTCCAAACCAGCTCTGCACAGGCCTCGCCCTCTTCCGAGGACCCGCAGCCCACCCTGCCTTCTAAGTCCTCTCTCCAGAGACAGGGACTGGAGGACTCGCTCCAAGCGCACCCTTGACCTCCTCTTTCCCAGGCTCCTCCTGACAATGGCTTTTCCCTGCAAGGTCCCCAGAAGCAGAGCAAAAGAAAATGTTAGAGGAAAAGTGCTGGTTCTGTCCCTCGTTCTCTTCAAACAGTCATGTTGGAAAAATAATCAGAAAATTTCAAATAACCAGGAAATCTGCTGAGAAATGGGGACCCGGAAGGGAACAGCCAACACAAGAACTGGCTTTTCTTTTCTCAGTAGGAGCCCAGTCCCTCCATTAGATACGAATATAGCTTCTGTGTGGCTGGCCGTGAAACATATTTCCGAACCAGGCAGCAAGGGATATGAATTCTCATTGGGCCCTAGGGCCATCAAGAGGCCGCGGGTCAGAAGAGGGTCTATTCAGATGGTGTCCAAACACAACGAAATTGCAACATGAAAAGCAAAGCTCTTGATTCAGATCTTTCCTGTTTAGATAAGGGGTGAGGGTAGGAAGCAGTGGTGAGATACCCAAATAACTGAAAATATTTGTAAACAAATTCTTCTCACTGGACCTCTGTTGGTGTTGGTGGGTGTGGCACACAGAATCAGGGGTCCACTAGCTGTTTCCTAATAACCCCTCCCTCCTTTGAGCTTCCCAGGTGGCACTGGTGATAAAGAACCCACCTACCAATGCTGAAGACATAAGAGACGTGGGTTCAACACCTGGGTTGGGAAGATCCCCTGGAGGAAGGCATGGCAACCCACTCCAATATTCTTGCCTAGAGAATCCCGTGGACAGACAAGCCCGGCAGGCTGTAGTCCATAGTCTCAAAGAGTCAGACACCACTGAAGTGACTTAGCACACACGCACGCCCCTCGTTTTCTCAGAAACAGAAAACTCAAGTCCGCTTTAGAGTGTGAGAGCTCTGCCAGCGGAAGGACTGTGGGAACTGACAGGGGAGAGCTTGGAGTGGAGAGTGGAAGGGCAGAGGGGATGAGAAGTGCAGCAGAAGTCAGAGGCCCTGAGACAAAGTCCTGGCTCTGTCTTTAATGTCTCCTTGCCTCAGTTTTCTCATCTGCAAGATGGGGATAATACTGATCTATAAGCCTGCTGTGAAGAATAAACAAAGTAATACACGGGAACATGCTTGATCATCATCATATGTTCCTTGGCCTGTGCCTAATTCAAAGGGGATCATGGCAAGGATAGCAAGGGTCCAGGTTTTGCCCCAACCCATGGATGGATATGAGTGTCCCTGTGGCTATTCAATGCCCTGACCCCTGGGCTCAGCTGGCTCAGGTCTCACCCTCTACCAGATCCAAGGGAAAGTGAGAGTCACCTCAGCAGGCTGCCCCAGCCCCTGTTTACTTTGGCCACATTGTGATGGCCCTGCTGGGTTTGCCAACAGGATTTGGGTGTTTGCTCTCCTGCCTGGCATGACTGCAGAGGCAGCTGGCACTCTGCTCCTGATTGTCACGCTGACCAATGTTGCTCACAGCAAGGGGATGCTTCCACCCCCTTCTCAGGTGGGTGGAGTCTCTTTTTATTATCATTCCTAAGACTCCTAGGCTCAGGAAAGCAGGGTGGTAGAGAGCTACCACAGTCTTTCCCTTTAAAATGGCTGCCCAAAGAGTGCGTACTCAAGAATTAAAAGGAACCAGGAAATAGCAAAAGAAATCATACAGAGAGCTGAAGACACCAAGCACAAAATCTAAATTAAAAAAAATTAAGTCCTAGGTTTTGCTTTTATTCCTCACGCTTTTTCAGAACAGTAGATGTTCAGGAGTAAAAAGGAAGGGGGGCTTACTGAGGCCACCCCAGACCAGTCATGGCCCATGGTTCAGGAAAGTCATGGCAGAAGCATGATTAGCAGGTGCGTGGTGGGAAAAAAACATGCTCAGAATGATCCTTTCCCACCTCAGGGCAGCTCCAGGAGCCTCTCGCCACCTCCCCAGCACATAGTGTGCTCTCAGGAGGCATGAAATATCCTCCCCAGGACACACTGCCGATTGGGTTTCCTAGGCTGCCGGTTAATAACTTAGAGTCACGCCTGGAGAATGGGAAATAATTGAAAGCAATGCTTAGTAAATTGCAGTTTCAAGGTCTTCATTGCCTTTCTAACAATTTGCAAAACCCATTTTATTGCTTTTTTAGATTCCTTGAGTTGAAATGCCACTGTGTGCTGTAATTAAGCTAAGTGACATGCCAGCTGTAAAGACAAGGCTTGTGAATGATTACATTTGGCTCATGTAATCATCCAGTATGGGTGGGGGAGGATGCTTGGAACAGCTGCCAGTCTGCCCGCGTCACACCCCCTGCCAGGGTGGAGGGAAAACTGGACTGATTCAGACATGGCCCTTTTAAGGCTAGGGAGAGCGAGCTTGCCTGTTTGAGGTGGCTATGGCTGTCCAGTGGAATGAGTCAGATGAGTGGCTTCCGAACTTCACTATGTACCAGGACCCTCTGAGCGAGATTTCTAAATCCAAGGTCAATACGCCCCTACCCCAGCCAGACTGACTAATTTCATCTGAGGGAGTGGAGGCACCGGATAGTTTTAAGCTGCCCAGATAGTTTTGAGCCTAGAGAACCTTCCTGATCCAACATGGCTGCATTTAACAGCTTTGTCTTCAGAAAATCATTTTTGTACTTGGAAACGTGTCCTTCAGTGCTGCTCTTTTAAGTCCATCTGGAGACAGGAACTCATCCATCTGCTTTATGAAACAAATACCCTGATCTCCATCCCCCAAAGCTCCAAAGTTCCTATTTTCTTTCACGGGACTCAGTTCCTTTGAGGCCATCTTTCTTGTTCCCTTTTCTTTTCCCCCTCCAGTCATTCAGCTGCTGTGTCCCAGCTCTACAATGTTTGTCTCCCTTTCTTTCCCACAGCCAGCCATCCTGATAGGGGCTGCAAAGGCTTGAAGCCTGGATCATTGTATGAGCCTCCTAACCTCTCTCCCAGCTTCGTTCTCTCCCCCTTGCTAGTCATCCATTCTACCATCTACTATGAGATTCACCTCTCTAACACTGAATAAAACCTATCCCATTCAAAAACCTTTAGTGGTTTCCTACTGCCCATTAAATTAGGTTAACATTTCCCAGGAAAACATTTTAGACTCTCCACTACATCAGTTTATTTGGCAAGTATTTACTGAATCACAGTTTGGTTCCTAAGCACCAGGCTGAAAGCAGGGGATACAAAGAAGTAGAGACATGGTACAGTCCGGTGGCGAGACAGTCACAGACAAGTTCACCATCATGAAGTTTATGATAATGAAACAAAGAACACCTAGGTCTCCGGGGCCCTCTTTTAAACTATCTTTCTATTGTCATCTCCCAGTTATCCTCTCTGATTCAGCCAAATTGGACTAGACTTTACTTCTTGATCATGTCTCGGGTTGTTTATAGTTTCTTCCAGAACTTTATTCCTCGGTCCCACACCTCAAATTCACTTTTTAAAACCCTGTTTATATGGAGAAGATTTTTGTAAATGACATACCCAGTAAAGGGTTAACATCTAAAATATATAAAGAACTCACAAAACTCAATAGCAGTTTTTTAAAAAAGTCAAACAATCCAATTAAAAATGAGCAGAAGGCCTGAACAGACATTTTTCCAAAAAAAGACATATAGCTGGTCATCACGTGAAAAGATGCTCAACATAACTAATTATCAGGGAGTAACAGGCAACAAGTGTTGGTGAGGAAGTGGTGAAAAGGGAATCCTCATGTACTGTTGGTGGGAATGCCAATTGGTGCAGCTACTATGGAAAACAGTATAGAGGTTCCTCAAAAAAGTAAAAATTGAACTAACCATATGATCCAGAAATTCTACTTTTGGGTATTTATCCAAGGAAAAATCAAAACACTAACTAGAAAAGATATATGCACTCCTGTGTTCTTTGCAACATCATTTACAATAACCCAGTTATGGAAGTAACCTAAGTGCCCTTTGATAGATAAATAGATGAAGAAGATGTAGTGTACATACACAATGAAATATTCCTTAGCCATAAAAAGAACGGAATCTTGCCATTTGCGACAACATGGATAGCTCTAGAGAGTGTTATGCTAAGTGAAATAAGTTAGACACAGAAAGACAACATATTATTTGACTTATATGTGGACTAAAAAATAAAACAAATGAACAAACAAAACAGACTCATAAATACAAAGAACAAACTGGTAACCACCAGAGGGAAGGAAGGTTGGCTGAATAGGTGAAGGGGATTTAAGAGAAACAAACTTCCAGTTATAAAAAAAAAAAAATCACAGGGATGTAATGTACAACATAGGGTATGTAGTCAGTAATATCGTAATACTTTGGTAACAGACGGATCCTACATTTATGGTGGCGGTCAATTCATAATGTGTGTAAACATCAAACCACTATGTTGTATACCTGAAACTGATATAATATTGTATGTCAGTTGTATTACAATTAAAAAAATTTTTTTGAAGGAAAGGTATTTTGAACCTAAATTTTTATACAAAATTTCATACAAAGGCAAATAAATCATCACTGCAATGTGCAATTTTTTACATTAAAATTTTTAATTAAAAAATCCATTTATCTTTTTCCATCACCTCAAATATCACCTCTTCTAATGAAGCAGACTTAATCTTCGCAGCTGGGTGTGAGGGCTTTTCCTTTTCATCCACCGATGCTCTTCTTTAGTGGAACTTAAATCTGACTAGTTACCCAGGGACCCTTCTTACCCCACCACACACTCCATGGGGGCAAGGACTGCCACGAGCATTTTTTGTCCCCCATAAGCATTCAGCAGACAATTGCTCTGCATAGCTCCATGGCTGAACAAGCAGGAGGCAGGTGGGGCCAGGAAAGCATCCTACTATTAATAATATTTTGCCTTTGGACAACCCAGAACCATTACAGCCTCTAGGCAGGATCAGCTACCTAATTTGGTGGGCCCAGTGCAAAAATGAAATTACAAGACTCCTTGTTCACAAATTATTCAGAATTTCAAGATGGTAACAGCATTAAACCAGATGCAAGGCCTTCCTAGTGTGGAGCCCTGTGTGACTGCATAGACTGCATGAGCATGAAGGGGACCCTGTCGCTAGGTTCAAAAGTGCTGGCACCCAATTGTCCCTTAGGAAGACAAGTAATTCTGACTTCACCTTAAGAGACTTCCATTTTATCAGCTCAGGAACCTTGACTGGCTGGGGTTGGTGACTAGGCAGAAAAAAGGAAAGATACAGAGCTTCTAGGAAGTCCCATTTCAGCAAGTCTTACAGCTTTTGTCTGGGCCAGACTATCACCTGTGGCAGCCTAATAGTGACAGTGGCATCAGAAAAGGCAATCTGAGTAAGGATGGTAGGGAAGGCAGCTGAAGATACTTGGGCACAGAGCTGCTGGTGTAGGAGGAGGTCTGGTTTTTACCTGATGAAGCTATAACTGTCCTGATTCCTTTACTCAGGGCTCAGAGTTCTCCATCAAGCCTAGCTCTTTGCCTTTTCTCTCTGGAGTTGAAGACCAACTGACACTAACCTGTTGGTGCCCTGAGGGCTCTGGACTTCTGGAAATGGAGCGTCCTTCCTTGCAACACTCCTCCCTTCATGTTGCTCTATCCTTGGGAGCGTCCTGGATGGCAGTGCTGTGTGAGGGACCCATAAGAACGCCACTGGTGGGGCAACTAGGACGTGTCCTGGGGCAGCATCCATAACTCCCAGAAGTCGTGGTCCTCCAGTTTTGTAAACTTACTGGGGGGCGGGACAAAAGGCAAGGCTGTTAGCTTCAGTGGTGCTAATGGGAGGTAGTCATAAGACCAGGCTCTCTAGATGAGGAAATAAGACTTTCAGTTGCTTCTGCAGGCATTGTAGACATTGTAGGAAGAGACAAATCATTTCCTGGGAGTAAGAGGAAGAAATGGCAGAAATCCAGTCTGACTCTGGAAAGAAAAAAAAAAAAAGATTTTTTTTCTTAGATTTTTCTTTAAAATAGCTTCTAGAATATTTAAGTCAATTAACCCATCATCACCATTCCTATCTTAGAGTGATTCACATCCACAGTAACCAGAAACACATTTTACCTACACAACATTCATATTCCTGAATGCTTATCACAGCCCCAAACATTTGACAAGGATCATTTAAGAGCCTGCCAACCTGGCTGGTCCAGAGACAACAAGTGGTACTCGTTAAGAGCACAAACTTAGTGCCCTGTATCTGTGTGCCCTTGGGCAAGTTACTTAAGTTCTCTAAACCTTGGTCTCCTCATTTGAAAGAAGAGAATAATAGTGGTATTTACCACAAAGAGTTGCTTTGAGAATTGAGATACTGTAGGCAAAACTTTTAATACACCCAAAACAAGTGTCCAGTCTGTGTTGGACTCAACACCATCAGCACAGTACCATTACCACCATTATCTCTGTAGCTACATTTATCGAGGAGGTTGCCAAGCACCCTGCATTAGCAAGCTTTAAATCACCCTTAAGTCCTACAAAAAGGACTATTTATCCCCTAAAGCTCAACTGTTAGCAGATCTGAAGCCCTGACCCCAGTGGCCTCACTGTGAAAGTGGATTCGAAGGAAGGATGATGAGGTTATAGAGATTTAAGCAGAAAAAATGGAGGACTTTGTCAGGGCTCCCTTCCTCACATGAGTCAGGATGGGATCTAAGTTCATGGCAGATTGGTAAAAAGGAAGAAACATCGGAACCCGCCACTGTGTGACATTGGGCAAATCAGTTAATGTTCCCAAACCTTGATTCTCTTCCTCTGCAAATTGAGGATAAGCGAATAATTCTGTCTTGCCAACCTCACAGCATTGGCCTGAGGATTATATGAGAGACAATAAGTAAATGTGATGCGTGGAAGGTATTGTTATTATACCTACAGAGAAAGTTCATGATCTGTAATCTGAACATCTGCTCTGCGCTTTCCTTCTCTAATTCAAGCATTATTATGCAGAAGCCCTATTCTCATACCACATCCTAGCTTCATTTGTAAACCAACATGTTGATAGGCATTCTGCTGCATATAATTAGACTTTTGCCACTTTGCCTTGTATGTGTCAGTTCCTTGCAGTCTGATCAGCTGGGAATTTTGAGAAGCCATTACTTGACCTAAAAGCAGAGGATAAGCTCTGAGATCTGGTGACTCCACACAATACCCTAGAAAGCTCTGCTTGGCCGTGGCCACCACTGATTCCTGCAGAAATACCTTCACTAAAGAGCCATTTATCATTCCCTCGGCTCTAACTGAAGACTAATATTAAAAACACCACTTGAAAGAAAGAGTGGTTGTAAAAGCTTGAGAATTGGGAATCAGAAACCTGACTCAAACCCTTCACCACTGAAAGCTGTGGAACCTCCTGAATGTTAAACATTATGCTCTTTGATCCTCAGTCTTTTCTTTTCTAAACTTCACAATTATGATTGAAATTAAGAGAGAGAGAGAGTGCTAGTACCTATAGACTACCTTAATAAAAAGAAAGAGTAAATTTTACCATCATTAATATTCATCAGAAAACATGCCAGTACCTTCAGCCATCATCTACTATGGCAGAAAAAGTCCATAATAGCAAGTGACCACATGACAAACTGCTCTTAGAAATCAGAGGCAGCGAAAAGAATCACCCCTAAAGAATCACCTGTTTACTAGATGAGTAAATTTATCTTTACTCATTTAGGAGAAAATATCAAAACCTTCTCTGCCTACAAAACCCCAGAGCTTCTCATGGAGTCCAAATCCAAGCTGGACTTTGCTAAAGAATGGCCTGAAGCAGCAGCATCCCATGTCAGAGCTGTTCACCAATTCAACTGAGAGAGAAGCTGCCTTTGTTCCCAGACTAGTTACATGAATGCCAGTGTGTACAGAGACGTGCCAAGAGGTTGCTGTTGTTCAGCTGCTCAGTCATGTCCCACTCTTTGTGACCCAATGAACTGCAGCACGCCAGGCTTCCCTGTCCTCACTATCTCCCAGAGCTTCCTCAAACCCATGTCCATTGAGTTGGTGATGCCATCCAACCATCACATCCTCTGTCCTCCCCTTCTCCTCCTGCCTTCAGTCTTTCCCAGCATCAGGGTCTTTTCCAATGAGTCAGTTTTTCGCATCAGGTGGCCAAAGTATTTGAGCTTCAGCATCAATCCTTCCAATGAATATTCAGGACTGATTTCCTTTAGGATTAACTGGTCTGATTGCCTTGCAGTCCAAGGGACTTTCAAGAGTCTTCTCCAATACCACAGTTCAAAAGCATCAATTCTTTGGCCCTCAGCCTTCTTTATGGTTCAACTCTCACATCCATACATGACTACTGGGAAAACCATAGCTTTGACTAGACCGACCTTTGTCGGCAAAGTAATGTCTCTGCTTTTTAATGCACTGGTCATAGCTTTTCTCCTAAGCAGCAAGCATCTTTTAATTTCATGGCTGCAATCACCATCTGCAGTCATTTTGGAGCCCAAGAAAATAACGTCTGTCACTGTTTCCACTGTTTCCCATCTATTTGCCATGAAGTGATGGGACCAGACGCCATGATCTTACTTTTCTGAATGTTGAGTTTATGCCAGTTTTTTCACTCTCCTCTTTCACTTTCATCAAGAGGCTTTTTAGTTCCTCTTCACTTTCTGCCATAAGAGTAGTGTTATCTGCATATCTGAGGCTATTGATATTTCTCCTGGCAAACTTGATTCCAGCCTGTGCTTCATCCAGCCCAGCATTTCGCATAATGTGCTCTGCATAGAAGTTAATAAGCAGAGTGACAATATACAACCTTTACATACTCCTTTCCCAATTTTGAACCATTCCACCGTTCCATGTCCGATTCTAACTGTTGCTTCTTGACCTGCATACAGGTTTCTCAGGAGGCAGGTAAGGTAGCCTGGCATTCCCCTATCTTTAAGAATTTTCCACAGTTTGTTGTGATCCACACAAAGACTTTAGCATAGTCAATGAAGCAGAAGTAGATGTAGAAGTAGCCAAGAGCTTAGGGGATGAAGAAACCAACAGAACCAGTCCTAATCTTGGGGAGTACCCTGTCTGGGGTTGGGGTAGGAGGATGAGAACCCTGCCTTCAGGGAAACCCCAGTGTGATGGTGCAGTCACAGTCTATGTCCTTTGGGAGTCTCTGGGGAGACAAAAAAGTCCAAAACAGGATGCAGTGTTACTTTTTCTGCTAAAAGGTCCAGAGCCAAATTCAATTGTCATTTTAGGAAGCACTTAATCTTACCTTTTCAATATAATTATTTCTCCCTTTCTTGGTGTGGCTTCTGATCATTATAACTTTATTTTAACACTCATATTACATATAAGGTTTCATGCCCCAGGCTTCCTGGTGGTTCAGTTGGTAAAGAATCTGACTGCAATGCAAGGAGACCCAGGTTTGATCCCTGGGTCAGGAAGACCCCCTGGAGAAGTAAATGGCAACCCACTCTAGTATTCTTGCCTGGGAAATCCATGGACAGAGGGGCCTTGCAGGCTACAGTCCATGGGGTCACAGTGAGTCAGACACAGCTTAGCGACTAAACCCCCACCACCACACATCATCCACTTCACTTTAAAAAGTATTTATTTATTTACTTGGCTGCATCAGGTCTTAGCTGTGGCACACAGGTGCAGTTGCTCCAAGGCATATGGGATCTTAGTCCCCCTATCAGGGGTTGAACCCATGTACCCTGCATCACAAGATGGATTATTAACCACTGGACCACCATGGATTACCAGGGAAGTCCCCTATCCTTCCCTTTAAAAGTAGGAGCATAAATAACATAAAATTCTAGAAAATTATGAACCAAAGACAGTGGGGGTGACTTTGAGCCCCATCAGGACTGAGGAGTTTTTTTCCTATAACAGGTCCACAGGTCAGGGTGGCCATCACAGTTTCCTCTGCCCAGGCCTGGGTCTACATGTAGAAAAGTCTTCATTTCCACACTAGAGAGATGTCTTCAAAAGGCAAATTCCCAGTGGCCTGTCCCAAATCTCGTGTCAGAATTTCCAGAGGTGTGGCCTTGGAAACTACAGGCTTAACAAGGGCCCCCACACAATTCATATCATCAGGGAAGTCTGGGAAACACTAGGCCAATTTTTTCCTTTGAGGGTGGTGACAGGACCATCATAACACGTAGTGGAGCTTCTTAAAATGCAGATTCCTGAACCAACAGACCTACTGATTCAGAATTTCCAGGAGCAGGTCTTGGAGTATGCATTTTTATGAGCACCCAAAGTGAGGCATATGGGCTGATATTCACTCGTCAGCCCTCTGCAGTGTGAACTACAGGTCACAAGGGGGCCAGGTCAGACTGTCGGGTCAGTCTGTTTTAGGTGGCAGAAGTGAATGAGATGATTAAAATGTATCTCCTATAGGCAGTCAAGCAGTATAAATCCCTCCACCATCAGTTCAGTTCAGTTCAGTTCAGTCACTCAGTCGTGTCTGACTCTTTGTGATCCCATGGACTGCAGCACGCCAGGCCTCCCTGTCCATTGCCAACTCTCAGAGTCTACCCAAACCCATGTCCATTGAGTGGGTGATGCCATCCAACCATCTCATCCTCTGTTGTCCCNTGTATCTTTGCTTAAGAGTCTGTAATTGAGTTTCTTAGTCATAATCAAAATAGTTAAACTCATTGAAGACCTTTGGTGTTTCTCAATGTTTTGTCTTTCCTTTTATTGTTCATGAGAGAGAGAAACCCCTGATCCAGGATCAGGCATCCTTTATCCAGGTAGCTCTAATGCACTCAGGAATTTTTTTTAACTTAGAAATGAAGAAATCTAATTCAAAATGGCCTAAATTACCAAAAAAGAGTACTGTGTCAAAGCCACTGAAAATACCAAGAGGTCCATGATCCAGGGCCTCAATAACATTATCAGAAAGGAGTTTGGGGGACTTCCTTGGTGGTACAGTGGTTAAGAATCCACCTGCCAATGCAGGGGATGTTGGTTTGATCCCTGGTCTGGGAACAAAGGGATGGACAGGGACGCCTGGCGTGCTGCAGTTCATGGGATCACAAAGAGTTGGACACAACTGAGCAACTGAACTGAATTGAACTGAACTGGGAACAAAATCCCACATGCCTTGGGGCAACTTTGCCTGTGCGCCATACTACCGAGCCTGTCTCTACAGCCTGCATGCCACAGACACTGAAGCCTGTAGGCTTTAGAGCACATGCTCTGCAGCAGGAGCAGCCACTGCAGGGAGAGGCCCGCACCCCGCAACTGGAGAGCAGCCCCACTCGCTGCAGCCAGAAGAAGCCCGTGCGCTGAGATGAAGACCCGGCACAGCTAAAATTTTAAAAAAAGAAATGAGTTTCTCTACATTTTTCCTCTCTGCTGAGTGGCCTGTGAGCTTCATTACTGAGTTATTCCATTTTGTCAGCAAATAGTCCTGGCAGTTCCAGGACCGTACCCTACCGTCTCAGCCACCCCACCCGATGCAAAAGAACTTAGATTTTCTAATATCTAACTCAGTTCCAGAAACTGCTGGGTCAACGCACACAGCCAATCCAATCACTAATGGCCAGACCTGGGTTCTGTGCCAATCGCTGGACCTTTGGAATTTGTTGGCAGGGCCAAGAATGTTCCAGTAAGCCTTACCTGAAACATATGTGCTGAGAACTGGAAAGAATATTTCCTAAGAGGGAAACTAAGTGCTATTATCACATTGGAATGGAGATAGGAACAGTATTTGTCAACGGGCCTCTGTCTTTACAAATCCTCCCTAATTTTCCTGGGCTCCTTTTTCTTCATCAGTAAAATGAAGGACAGGCTACTTGATTGCCAAGCCCCATCCACCTCGAACGGTTAGTGATGCGCAGTGATGTGGGTGGCACATTACTGTGATTGCAAAAAGAAAACCACTTCTGATACAATCATCGTGATGAGTTCTGCTACTAAAGGCTGTCAAAAACAGGGGTAGGGATGGTTAAATCCATAAAAGAAAAACCTGAAGCTCTTTTCCTCCCCTCTCCCTTTTTCCCTCACTCCTCCAACAGGCATACAAAATGAACCATTTGCCAGGACTCTGATTCATACAAACTGTGGGATTCTAGCCATCGACCAATTCTGACAGTCAANTTAAATCCATAAAAGAAAAACCTGAAGCTCTTTTCCTCCCCTCTCCCTTTTTCCCTCACTCCTCCAACAGGCATACAAAATGAACCATTTGCCAGGACTCTGATTCATACAAACTGTGGGATTCTAGCCATCGACCAATTCTGACAGTCAACACCAGAAGGATTCTCCTGTTTTCCTTATTATTTAACCTTCCATTTACTAATGAAGAGGTTTTTAAAAAATTAGAATATAATACAACAATGCTGTGTTAGTTTCTATGTACAATGAAGTAAATCAGCTATACGTATACATATATTGGGCTTCCCTGGTGGCTCAGACAGCAAAGAATATGCCTGCAATGCGGGAGAACCAGGTTCAGTTTCTGAGTCAGGCAGATCCCCTGGAGAAGAGAATGGCAACTCACTCCAGTATTCTTGCCTGCAGAATCCCACGGACAGAGGAGCCTGGTGGACTGAGGTCTACGGGCTCTCGAAGAGTCAGACACGACTGAGCCACTAACACACACACGCACATAAACCCCTCCCTCTTAGACCTGCCTCCTACCCACCACCCTCATCTCACCTATCTAGGTTATCACAGGGCCCTGGACTGGCTTCCTGTATGGACGTTCTTTAAAAAACTATGCACAGGCTTCCCTGGTGGCTCACTGGTAAAGAGCCAGCCTGCAGGGGACACGGGTTTGACCCCTGGCCAGGGAAGATCCCACATGCTGTGGAGTAACTAAGCCCGAGCACCACACTGCTGAAGCCCAAGTGCCCCAGAGCCTGAGCTGGANTTGATGCTTTTGAACTGTGGTTTTGGAGAAGACTCTTGAGAGTTCCTTGGACTGCAAGGAGGTCAAACCAGTCAATCCTAAAGGAAATCAGTCTGAATATTCATTGGAAGGACTGATGCTGAAGCTGAAACTCCAATACTTTGGCCACCTGATGCAAAGAACTGATGCAAAGACCCTGATGCTGGGAAAGACTGAAGGCAGGAGTGGGAGAAGGGGACGACAGAGGATAAGATGGTAAGGATGGCATCACCGACTCAATGGACATGAGTTTGAGCAAACTCAGGGAGTTAGGTGATGGACAGGGAAGCCTGGCATGCTGCAGTCCATGGGGTCATAAAGAGTTGAATATGACTAAGTGACTGAACTGGCTGAATAGCAATAAGATATATATTAATCAATATACTTCTAGATCACCCATGGAACAAAAATGAAATCACAAGGAACTCAGAAAAATATTTCAAAGAATGATAAAAATGCAACATATCAAAATTTATGATATGAAGATATTCTGGTATTTAAAGGGAAATTTATAGTGCTAAACACTTATATTAGATAGGAAGAAAGGCTTACAGTAAATAATCTAACTTTCTACTTTAAGAAACTAGAAAATGGTGATAGAATTAAACTAAAAGCTAATAGAAAAAAGGAAAATTGCATGAGGAGTCCTGCCTGTGGCAAAGGTCATGAGGTTAAGGGGTCCGACAGGCAAAGGCAAGTCGGGCCTTAAAGGAGCCTCACTAAATCTGCTCGTGCATCTGTCCCAAAAACCAGAGTTTGTCTGCCTTGCTGCATTATGCCTTTCACCTATACTTCTGACATTACGGGGGGCTATTCCCCCACTACCTCTCTCTGTNCAAGTCGGGCCTTAAAGGAGCCTCACTAAATCTGCTCGTGCATCTGTCCCAAAAACCAGAGTTTGTCTGCCTTGCTGCATTATGCCTTTCACCTATACTTCTGACATTACGGGGGGCTATTCCCCCACTACCTCTCTCTGTAAAGGAGTTAACTTAGGACTCCAGTTAATAAGTCTCCTGGGCATGACAAGGGTGTTTCAGTCCAAAAACCTCTCTGCTGGCAGACTAGCTTGTGTGACAGGATTATCCACGCTCCTGCCACTATGCACATGATTGTTTACTACCTCTCAACCATAAACAGCACAGAGAGTTTGGAGTATTTTGAAAGTCTTAATTGGCATAGGGCTTTTCTCATTGTTGAGTCAATGATTGCCATCTGGCATCCATATCCTTAGGCACCTGGGACTATGTTAATTGATGTAATTGGAATGTAGAAAAGAAAATATAGTAGTTTTGATGTTAGCAATACTAGACTTTTGGAGTTAATGAATTTTCTCTTTTGTTATAGATCACTGTACTCCTCTTTCTTTGTTATAAATCACTGTGTGCTTGCTATGTAAAAATGTAAATAGATCTTAAGGGGAAACAAGTTTTCTGATCGATTAACTTTTATCAATAGAAAGAAAGGTGGAGCCATAAAATGTTAATCGGTTTCCAGGCCAGAAGATATTGTAAAACAAATGTAAGACCCTTGTAAGAACAAAGATATACTGAGAACACATTTATCTCTAATTATCTAATTTATCTCTATGTATAACTAAAAGTATAAAAGTGGGTTTGGAAAATAAAGAAACGGACCAGTTCCTGGAAAGACTGGTTTCCCCCGTGTGGTCTTTTCTCGTTCTCTTCTTTTCTGGCTGAATTCCCATCTGGAGCGTGGAGGCTCGCCATGTATACTTACCTGCCCTGGCTTCTAAGATCCACATGAGAGGGAGCCCAAGGCAGGGCACCCTCCGCTATTCAAGCGGGCACTGGTGGCCTACGTAGGTGGTGCAAACTTCTTGTCTCGGAGTTTTATTGGTTTTCCACATAAACCAAGTTATTCAGAATCTTTTCTCTACTTATTTTCCTACTACACTATTTCTTTCTAATCTCCCTCCATATCTTTAATTAAGCAGTTAATTCCTCAGACACCGACGCTGTCTCCACTTTGAATTCCCTGGATCCACTGGGGCTGGACCCCAGCAGGAAATAATAAAGACAGCATTGAGAAAAAAGGAAATAATAAAGAAAACACTGGTCTTCCCAGGTGGCTCAGTGGTAAAGGATCCTCCTGTCAAGCAGGAGATGCAGGTTTAACCCCTGGGTCAGAAAGATCACCAGGAGAAGGAAATGATAACTCACTCCGTTTTTTGCCTGGGAAATCCCACGGACAGAGGAGCCTGGTGAGTTAGTCTATGGAGTCACAAAAGAGTCAGACATGACTTAGCAATGAAACAACAAACACCACCACTGGGAAAGCAATAGCAATAGAAAATAAATAGAAAACAAACTGTAGAAAAAATTAACAAAGCCTAAAATTGGCTCTTTAATAAAATGGATAAGCTCATACTAAGGTCAAAATAAATAAAGAGGAAATATAAATGCTTTTATCATCCATGGAAAAGGAGATATCCTGATGTATCATGCAGACATCAACGGGTAAGAAAATTTAAAACAACCGTAAGGGACAGTAGTTTGGTTCTGATTCTAGCTAAGATGAATTAAGCATATTGCATCTATCTCTCCCATAGGCTATTCTTGTAAAACCTGCACAGAATACATGCATAGAATAGTTATCTGACAATTCTGAAAAGTAAACAGTAGCAAGCAGATCGAGGAAGACTTGAGGAAAATGAGAACTCAGAGCAACAGCAGGTCACCAGTGCTGTGCTTAGTCGCTCAGTCGTGTCCGACTCTTTGAGACCTCATGGACTGTAGCCTGCCAGGCTCCTCTGTCCATGGGGATTCTCCAGGTAAGAATACTGGAGTGGGTGGCCATGCCCATGCCCTCTTTCATGGGATCTTCCCAATCCAGAGATCAAACCCAGGTCTCCCACATTGCAGGTGGATTCTTTACCATCTCCTTACCAGAGAAATTAACTGTTTTTTTCTTCAGTATGCCCTGATCTGAACTCAAGGCAACTCAAAATTCAAAAGTGGGTACTGGGGAGTATTCACTAGTTTGTTGTATCTTTTTAGATTCTACATATAAGTGATATCATACAGTATTTGTCTTTCTCTGTCTGACTTATTTCATTTAGCATAATGTCCTTCAAGTCCATCCAAGGTGCTGCAAATGGCAAAATTTTGTCCTATTTATGGCTAAGTAACATTCCTTAGCCAGCTAAGTAACATTCTTTAGCCAGCTAAGTAATTCCTTAGGCAGAGAAAGCTCTAAGAGAACCTTTTAGTTGAGGCTCTTCTTTTCTTTTCTCTACTCTCTTTGCCCCCAAGTCCATGATGAAAATCCTGAGGTGGATTTCAGCAATGAATAGAATTCAGTGATTAATAGAACTAGTATACAGAAATTTAGTAAGAATATAGAACTGAACAATCATCAGCAACCAAATAAATCTAATTTACCCCTGCCCAACAGCAGCATAACAGATATTCTTTTAAAGTGCACATGAAACATTCCCCAAAAGAAACCATGTTCTGGGTCACAACATAAACTTTAACAAATTTTAAAGAACTGAAATCATATAAAGTGTGTTCTCTGATGATATGGAATTAAATTAGAAATCAATAACACGAAAACCCCCAAACAACTGAAAGTTAACACATTTCTAAATTGCCAAGTTATGAAAGCAACTTAAGTGTCCGGCAACAGAAAAATAGATAAAGATGTGGTATAACCACACACACAGACACACACACACACAAACACACACACACAAAAGAATGTTACTTAGCCATAAAAAGGACCAAATTGTGCCATTTGCAGCAAGATGGATGGACTTGGAGGACATTATGCTAAATAAAATAAGTCAGACAGAGAAAGACAAATACTGTATGATATCACTTCCATGTAGAATCTAAATAATACAACAAACTAGCAAATATAAGAACAAAGAAGCAGATTCACATATAGAGAATAAACCAGTGGTTACTAGTGGGGAGGGGGTAATATAGTGATAGGGCAGTCAGAGGTACAAACTATCAGCTACAAAATAAACTACAAGGATATATTGTACAACATGGGGAACTGAGACAATATTTTATAATAACAATAAATGGAGTGTAACCTTTAAAAATTATGAATCACTATATTGTATATCTATAATTTATATAATATTATACAGCAAATATAGGGGAAGGCAATGGCACCCCACTCCAGTATACTCTTGCCTGGAAAATACCATGGATGGAGGAGCCTGGTAGGCTGCAGTCCATGGGGTCGCTAAGAGTCGGACACGACTGAGCGACTTCATTTTCACTTTTCATTTTCATGCATTGGAGAAGGAAATGGCAACCCACTCCAGTGTTCTTGCCTGGAGAATCCCAGGGACAGAGGAGGCTGGTGGGCTGCCGTCTATGGGGTCGCACAGTTTCAGACACAACTGAAGCGACTTAGCAGCAGCAGCAGCATACAGCAAATATAGCTCAATAAAAAGACACAAAAATAAATAAAATTTTTAAAATAAAAAAATACACATTTCTAAATAACCCAAGGGTCATAAAGACAATCTCAAGTGAAATTAGAAAACATTTGGGACTAAACAAAAATGAAAATAGATCAAAATTCATGGTATCTAGTTAAAGTTGTTTTTAGAAAGAAATTTATAGCATGAAATGTGTATATTAGGAAAGAAGGTCTTATTCAACATTCTAAACTTCCCCCTTAAGAAATTAAAAAAAAAATCCAAAGCAAACAGAACCTAAGTATTAATGACAAAAATCAATGAAATAAAAAAATCAGAAAATAATAGGAAATCGGAAATAATAATAGAAAATAATCAGAAAATAATAGAAAATAAAAAAATCCATGGAAACAAAACTTGGCTCTTTGAAAAGAATAAATTGATAAACTCTTAGTGAGACTTACTGAGAAAAAGTGAAAGAATAAGCAAATTATCACGATCAGGAATGAAAGAATGTATCACTACAAACTCTGTAGACATTAAAAGGATAATAGGGAACTACTATAAACAACTCTTCATATATAAATCCAACAACTTAGATAAAATGGACCAATATCTTAAAAACTACAAACCACCAAAACTCACTCAAAATAAAATACATAACTATTATAGTTTAAAATATTCCAGAAAAGAAATCACCTGGTTGAGATCATTTCACTGGAGAACTCTAACTGAATATTTAAATAAGAAATAATGACAATTCTACACAATCTCTTCCAGAAAACAGAAGAGCAGAAAACACTTCCCAATTTATTTTATGGAGCTAACAGACAAAACGGAGAAGGCAATGGCACCCCACTCCAGTACTCCTGCCTGGAAAATCCCATGGATGGAGGAGCCTGGCAGGCTGCAGACCATGGGGTCGCTGAGGGTCGGACACGACAGAGCAACTTCACTTTCTCTTTTCACTTTCATGCATTGGAGAAGAAAATGGCAACCCACTCCAGTGTTCTTACCTGGAGAAACCCAGAGATGGGGAAGCCTAGTGGGCTGCCATCTATGGAGTCACACAGAGTCAGACATGACTGAAGTGACTTAGCAGCAGCAACAGACAAAAAGTAACACAACTATAGACCAACATCTCTGATGAACACAGACAATAAAAATCCTCAACAAAACATTAGCAAGTTGAATGCAGCAATCTGTAAAAAGAACAACACAACATGGCAAAGGGTCTTGGTCTTATATTCCAGGAATATAGATTGGTTCAAGATAAAAAATTAATCAATGTAATATGCCATATTAAACAATGTAAGTAGAAAAACTTCTATCAGTTAGTACCAAAAAAGCACTTGACAAAATTCAATATCCATTCATGATTTAAAACAACTCTCAGCAAACTAGGAATAGAAGTGAACTTCTTCAAGCTAATAAAGAACATTGCCAAAAACTGCAAATAATGCCATACTTAATGGTAAAAGACTGAATGTTTCCCTTTTAAGACTGGAAACAAGGGAAGGATGTCTACTCTCTCCTCTCCTATTCAACATTATGCTAGAAATCCCAGACAGGCAATAAGGCAAGAAAAAGAAATAAAAGGCGTGAAGATTGAAAATTAAGAAGTAAAACTGTCTTTATTTGAAGATGACATAATTGTTTGATGAAAATCCTATGGCATGATCAACAACAACAACAAAATAAAACCTTAATAGAACTTATAAGGCACCTAAGCAATTCAATGAGAAAGGCAAGTCTTTCAGTAAATAGTCTTGTAACTAGATGTGCCTATGGGGATAAAACCCTACTGCCCATCACCTAGCACACTCAAATTTAATCTGAGTTGGATCATGGACCTATACACAAAGCTAAAACCATAAAGCTTTTAGAAAAAAAACTAGGGAAATATCTCTGACATGGAAGTGCATGAAAACTTCTTAAACAGGATACAGAAAGCAATAACCATTGAAGAAAAATTCATAAGCTTCATCGAAATTGCTTTTTCATTAATCAAAAAAACACTATTAAGAAAGAGAATAGGTAGGTTGCCAGAATATATAAAGAGTTCCTACAACACAACAGCAAAACATTAAAAAATCCCATTTCTTTGGATATATGCCCAGAGAAAAACGGCCCGAAAGGATACATGTACCCCAGCGTTCACTGTAGCACTGTGGTGTTTACAGTGGCCAAGACATGGAAACAGCCTAAATGTCCATCAACAGAGGAATGGATAGAGAAGATGTGGTGTATACATATTTATACAATGGAATATTATCCAGCCATTAAAAAGAATGAAATAAGGCCATTTGCAGGAACATGGATGGACCTAGAGAGTGTCATACGGAGTGAAGCAAGTCAGACAAGGAGAGGAGAAATATCATATGACATCCCTTATATGTGGAATCAAAAAAGAAATGATACAAATGAACTTATAAAACAGAAAGAGACTCACAGACTTAGAAAAGGAACTCATGGTTGCCAGGGGGAAGGGATAGTTAAGGACTTGGGAAGGTCATGTACAACCTTCTATATTTAAAATGGATAACCAACAAAAACCTGTTGTATAGCACATGGAACTATGCTCAACCCAGCCTGGATGGGAGGGAGTTTGGGGGGAGAATGGCTACCATGTATATGTATGGCTGAGTTCCTTCACTTGTTCACCTGAAATTATGACAACATTGTTAACTGGCTACACCCCAATACAAGATGTTTTTGGTGTTAAAAAAAAAAATTTTTTTTTTTAAATCTGGGACTTCCCTGGTGGTCCAGTGGTTATGGGTTCGATCCCTGGTCAGGGAACTAAGATCCCACATGCTGCAAACGAGGATCCCTCATGCCACAACTAAGATCGATGCAACAAATAAACAAATATATTTTTTTAATCCCATTTCTTAAAAAGGAGAAAGGCAAAAACTTGAATAAACTCCTCATAAAGAAACATACATGAATAACCAATAAACACTTGATGAAGCGGTGCTGCTGCTGCTGCTGCTAAGTCGCTTCAGTTGTGTTCAACATAGACGGCAGCCACCCGGCTCCCCCATCCCTGGGATTTTCCAGGCAAGAACACTGGAGTGGGTTGCCATTTCCTTCTCCAATGCATGAAAGTAAAAAGTGAAAGTGAAGTCGCTCAGTCGTGTCCAACTCTTAGCAACCCCATGGACTGCAGCCTACCAGGCTCCTCTGTCCACGGGATTTTCCAGGCAAGAGTACTGGAGTGGGTTGCCAGTGCTTGACATGCTTAGTCATTAAATTAAAACTGAAATAAGAAATCACAATGTAGCCATTAGAGTGGCTAAAGTTTAAAAGCACCAAATGGTAAGAAACATGGAGCAATCAGTACCTTCATCCATTGTTGGCTGAAAAGTACAAAAGCTATTACAATCACTTTAAATAAAGGCTTTGGTGTCCTTATAAAGTTATACATAGATCTACCCTTTGACCTAACAATCCTTCTCGTAAGTAGTTATCCAAGAGAGAAGAAAACTATGTCCACAAAAAGACTTATACAGGAGTGTTCATAAGAGCTTTAATCACAATAGCAATAAAGGAATAAAAACTAGGAACAAACCACATGTCCATCAACAGGAGAATGATGAACACATTGCAGTGTATTTGTACAATGGAACACAATTCAGCAATAAAGAAGAACAAAATACTGATATCTCCAACAACATGAATGAATCTCACAGATATAATACTAAATTAAAAGAGTCACACTCAAAATAATATATACTATATTATTCCATTTGCACAAAATTCTAAAATAGGTAAAACTAATCTAAAATGAAAAGAAGTCAGGATAAGCCTTGGGGAGGGATGCAGGGAGCAAAGGTCAATTGCCTGGGAAAGGCCAGAGGGAACTTTTGGGAAATATCAGAAAGTTCTATATCGTGATAGGGATATGGATCACAGGTGTGTATTTATTTGTCAGAATTGTTCAGCTAAAACTCAGCATTTTAATGCATGTAAAATTAATCTTAAAAAAGAAAAGAAAAGGTAAAGCTCAATAAGAATAAAAATAGGACATAGAATGAGATAAATAACCCAATCACATTTAAACAAATTTTAAATGCTTGCATTTAAAAAAAATCTCTTCTTTACAAGGAAACATATGAAAAAAAGATGGTGGCTAGGTGAATGGAGATGAGCATAGGGATAAAGTGACAAGTAAATAAACAAAGCAGGCAAAGGTTTTGAATGAACCAAGTATAGTACAACATCCTGAGCCAATGGTTTTGCTCAAATCAACACAAAATCCAAAAAAAGAAAAAAAAAAGAGTTTTTGCTAGCTGCCTTATTCTGTAATTTCATCATAGTTAAGTAGTACTGCTTTAAGTCTTAGGTTAAAGTACGGCTTTAATTCTTGGGTTTATGCAAAACACACACACACACACAAGGGGGTGGGTCTTACGAAGTAGCAGTAACATTAAAATAATAGCTAACGCTTACTGACTCCTGTGTGTTGAATACCACTCGCATTTTTGTGGATCCTTTCATTTAATCCTCATAGTAATCCATTGGTAGGTACTATGATGAAAATCCCATTTTTTAGGTGAGGAAACTAAGGCTTAGGGAGACTAGACTAACTAGATGGGAGTCATGTAGATAATAAAATGAGACCCCAAGAACCCAACAGAGGCAGCCAGATTCCCAAAGTAAGTGACTCCTTAGTCTTAATTATTATAGTAAAAAAAAAAAAAACCCTCATATAACATAAAATTTACCGTCATAACTATTTTTAAGTGTATCTGATTATTATTTGTGACCACATGGACTGTAGCCTACCAGGTTCCTCCATCCATGGGATTTTCCAGGCAAGAATACTGGAGTGGGTTGCCATTTCCTTCTCCAGGAGATCTTCCCGACCCAGGGATTTAACCCGAGTCTCCCACATTGTAGGCAGACACTTTACCGTCTGAGCCACCAGGGAGGTCAAGTGTATAGTACAGTAGTGTTAACTATATGCACATTGTTGGACAACAGATCTCTAGAATCTTTTTAATTTGCAAAACTGAAATTCTGTACCCATTAAACATCCCTTTTTTGCCCCACCCACCAGCCACTGGCAATCACCACTCTACTTTTTGTTTCCAAGAGTTTGACTACTCTAGATACAGGTGGAAATATGCAGTACTTGGTTTGTTTTTTGTTGTTGTTGTTGTTTTTGGTGGCTGGCTAATTTCACTTTGGAGAAATGTCTATTTAAACCTTTCCCTCCCCACCCCACTTTTTTCCTTTCCTTTGGCTGAATCACATGGCTGGCAGGATCTTAATTCCTGACCAGGGATTGAACCTGTGCCCTCTGCAGTGAAAGCATAGAGTCCTAACCACTGGAACACCAGGGAAGTCCCAGCCTTTGCCCATTTTTTAATCAGGTTGTTTGGTTTTGTTGTTGTGTAAGAGTTCTTTATATATTCTGGATATTAATCTCTATCAGATACACAATCTGAAAAGATTTTCTCCCATTCCCCAGGTTGTCTTTTAATTTTGTTGATTATTTGGGTCTGGTGTAGTCCCACTTATCTATTCGTGCATTTGCTGTTTGTGCTTTTGGTGTCATATCCAAGAAATCATTGTGAAATCCAAGGGGATAAATCTTTGAAGCAAACTCTCTTAAAGGTGTTTATCAAATGATGGGTTGTAAACCTACCACTAGGTCATGAAATTAATTTAGGGAGATGTAACTGGAAAATCCCATGGACAGAGGAGCCTGGTGGGCTGCAGTCCATGGGGTCGCGAAGAGTCCGACATGACTGAGCGACTTCACTTTCACTTTCATGCATTGGAGAAGGAAATGGCAACCCACTCCAGTGTTCTTGCCTGGAGAATCCCAGGGACAGGGGGAGCCTGGTAGGCTGCCATCTATGGGGTCGCACAGAGTCGGACACGACTGACGTGACTTAGCAGAAGTAGCAGCAACTGGTATTTTTAAAAAAGAAAAGATTGAGCCACTCACTATATGCAGCATGGCTAAGCACTGTTTTAAAAACTTTTCTCCAGTTGTATGTATGTATATTTAATGGACTATGAAATAAAAATGAATTTCTATTATGGGCTCTGGTTAGAAATTTGAAAAACACTGCACTACTCTGTACTGCACTTAGACCAAGTGAAGGCCCAACAATGCTGAAGATTTTCCAGTAGAGTCACCCCATCGCTCTTGGTTGGCCTAAGTATAATGAATACAAAAGAACCTGTGTTAGGACTGTCAGTACCACATTTATGTGGCAACTTGGTTTCTACAAAAATAGAAAATCAACTGTCACATGAAGTTAATATTTTGTGCCGATTTTATTGGTGCTGTTTGTTAATTAGTTGATTTTTGGCCAGACTGGGTCTTTGGTGCTGAGCACAAGCTTTCTCTAGTTCCAGCGAACGGGTGCATCTCTTCTTTGTGGTGTGTAGGCTTCTCTTGCTGCAAAGCATGGGTCCTAGAGTGCGCGGCTTCAGCAGTTGCAGCTCACAGGCTCTAGAGCATGAGCTCGACAGCTGTGCTGCACGGGCTCAGCTGCCCTGAAGCCGGTGGGATCTTCTTGGAGCAGGGATTGAACCCCTGTCCCCTGCTTTGGCAGGCAGATCCTCCACCCCTGGACCACCAGGAAGTGCTTTGTTTTTGTTTTGTAGCTGTGTAAGAGTTACAGGTTTCCCTGGTGGCTCAGTGGTAAAGAACTTGCCTGCCAATGCAGGAGACACAGGTTCGATCCCTGGGTCAGGAAGATCCCCTGGAGGAGGAAATGGCAACCCACTCTGGTACTCTTGCCTGGGAAATCCCATGGATTAGGAGCCTGGTGGGCTACAATCCATGGGGTCACAAAGATTTGGACATGACTGCAACAACTGAGCATGGAGCAAGAGCAATAGGTGGGCTTCTCTGATGGCTCAGATGATAAAGAATCCACCTGCAATTCGAGAGATGTGGGTTCAATCCCTGGCTTGGGAAGATCTCCTGAAGAAGGAAATGGCTACCCACTCCAGTATTCTGGCCTAGAGAATTCCATGGACTGAAATGTCCATGGGGTGGCAAAGAGTAGGACACGACTGAGCAACTTTCACTTCACTTCAAGGGTTACAGGTACAAAAGCTTTATATCTGATCTTATGCTTATATATATTAAAAAATAATTTGTTTACAATTGGAATCTGAAAGAGGTTTCTTTCCATCCAAAGGTGTCCATACATCAATGGAGTTTGAAACTCCATTGTTTCAAGTGGAAATGTTGTTGAGGTGGTATACTGAGTTCAACAGCTCCCTACAATTTATGTATACCCACAACCTCAGAATGTGACCTTACTTGGAAACAGGATCTTTTCAGATCTCAAGTTAAAAATAAGCTCATTGTGGATAAGGGTCCTAAATCCAATGACTGGTACCCTTATACCAGTCAACACAGAGGAGAAGCACGAGGAAGAAGTCCATGTGATGACAGAGGCAGAGATTGGAGAGCAACCACAAGAACCTAGCAAGAAGCAAGGAAGGATCCTCCCTAGAGAGGGGAGCATGACCCTGTCAACACCTTGTTTTCAGATCTTTAGCTTCTGATCTAAAGAATAGATTTGTGAGAGAAGAGATGTGTGTTTCAAGCCACTAAGTTTATGGCAATGTGTTACAGTAGCCCTACAGAAACTAATACAACAGACGGTAACCTGCCCCAAAGAGGGCATGCATCCTTTCTAAAAGCCCCATACCATAGGTCTACACTCTTGGCAGGCGTGTCATTCCACAACTTGGACTTTACAAGTGGGGAAACTGAGGCCTGAGAAGGGTAGGCAGCTTACCTAAAGGGCCACATAAGTCAGGGGCAGAGAATGGACCAGAAGGCAAGACTCCTGCCACTACCCCACCCCACCCCAGCCCAGTCCTCAGGGGAGGCAGACTGCTCTACTTACCACAGTGCTGGTGATCGTGTTCACTGCAGGGGTAGACTTGGCTTCCTTCATGGTGGAGATGGGTTTACTGAGCTCTGGCCTGGAGCAGCTGAGAAGGCTTGAATTCCTCAAGTCAGGTACAGAGCTGTAAGGCCTGGAAGATGAAGGCTTACAGAGTGCTGGATCAGCCTCCTCTTTGGGGGCCTCCTGGTCAAGGCTGCTATCTGCTTCATTTTTCTCTGTGTGTCTGACACTCAAGAGCAAGTCAGGTGCACCGGACACCAATATCAATGGCTGGAGATACTGGGAAGAAGGAAACCAAACAGAGCCCGTGGGAACTGAGCTCTGTCCACTTCCAGATCATCTGCACCCAACGGTAGGTCAAAGGAGATCAGGAGGAGAGGAAAGCAATCTGAATCAGTCTCTCTAATCCAGGGCTCTTAACCTAGGGTTCAAGGACACCCCTAGAGGGCTCATGGATGGCTCCATGGGGCCTTTGAAACACTTACAACTGCAGTTACTTATGGCAAGAGATTCCATAGCTTCGATCAGATTCTCAGAGGGTCTATGTCCCTAACAGAATTATTCCAGAAAAACCCCTCTAATCCTGTCACTTCAGAAAAGTCAACTGTATCTTTCCACTGAGCAAGAAGATAGAGCCAGGCCAAGAAGGGGGTTCCAGAGACTGAGATCACAGGACAGCTGGACAGCTGGCTCCAGCCTGGAGGCTAGTCCATACCTAGAGCAGAGAGCAGCCTGGAAGGGCCAGCTGTGTTCGGCCCCACATGTGGCGTTCTGAGGCCCTGCCCCCAGAAGTTCTTCCCTGTAGCCGCCTCTCTCAGTTGTGCCCCTGGCCTGTAGGAAGGGGGCATTCCAACCTAAACTGGAGTTGGGGACCATGAGTAAGGTAGTCCTAGAGCCCACTCCCCCATGGGGCTGGTCCTCAGCCTCCCAGCTGCTTTTACTCCCACTGGAGGGAGGAGGACAGAACAGCGCAAGTCCTCTCTGCCTGGATGGAGGGATCCTCTGAAGGCTGCGGGGCTCCTTGTGACTTCCAGGCCCCCCTCCTGGGGCCCAGCCCTCCATGCGGCCCCCATTCCTTCAGTGTTTCTGAGCTCTCAGTAGGGGTCTTCTCAGCATACCCCCCTGGACTGGGCCCAGCCGGGGGAGTGTGCTGGGCATGCGCGTTCCCCTCCCATCCACGTTTACTTGTTTGGAGGTCTGGCTGGTGGTAGTCTTGCATTTCTGCTGTTGTTTCTCTCGCCAGCTCTGCCAGTTCTTGCCTCTCACTTGCTCGCCTGCCGATTCCCCCTGCACGTCTACCTTCTTCTGTTTCATTTGGAAGGATTTTTTCTGTTGTTTCAGTCTCAGCTCCTGGATCAGCTGCCTGCCCAGTGAGGAACAGTGAGTATCACACAGGTTAGGGATGGGCTATGAATATTATGGACATACTTCTTGAAGGGCAGACAAGACCGGGCAAGGAGGGGCAGTACTCCATCTTCCCTGCCCCTGTGTGTCCAAATGATTGAGTTCCAAAGCAAGAGATGGAGGAGATAATCCTTCCTCCAACCACACCATTTCCCATCTGGGATTAGCCCAGGGAGAGATGTGGTGGGAGGCAGCACCCTACTCTACCACCCCATCTATCTCCTCCCTTCCCAGTATGACAGATCACACAACCGACAAGTGCTAAAGAAAGGGTCTGGGTAGGAGGATAGAATCAGCAGCTCCCACATCAAACCCCTTCTTATGCTGGGCCTCTCTGGCCAATCATGTGATGGAAATAACTCAGTCACAGGACTCAGGGGACAGGGCTTCTAGAGCTTCTTCTGCCTTTATCTGCTGGATGATCCTTTTTTTTGCTCCATGAAATGGGTGGTGGGTAGGCATTGGACTGGATGGGATGAATCCCTTCCAGTCCTTAGATCTGATACCTGAATGAGTCTAGGAGGCAGTTCTGAGGGGTTGGAGGATTGTATGTCCTGCTTTTGGAGCTAAGAAGACCAAGACTCTGGAAGGGGAGCTGCCTGTATAGGTCACCTCGCTGGCAAGTGTCAGGTCTGGACACAGAGCCCGATAGGTGTGTGCTGCCTGGCGTTCTAGGATGCCTTCCACCGAACTCTTGGAGAAGGAGGCAGCATCATCTAAGGAGCATCTGAGGAGTGGGGTTGGGGTGGCTGTCTTAGGGGTGAGTTTGTAGAAACAGCTTCATATCCACTTACCAACATCCCACACCAAAGAACCTTATGATTCCTGGTCCTTGTGAGACTAAAGCAACCTCATGGTTGCCCCAAGGTCACACCATAGGTCAAGCACTATCTCCTCTTCCCCCAACACCCAGCCGCCCTCACCCCAGGAGCCTTCCTACCGGGCATAGACCTCTCGAGCCTTGGAGGTAACTGTATTCTGGAAGAGGGAGTTGTTGTCCTGGAAAAACTTCTCATACTTCTCCGAATTCACTGTGGGATAAATCAGGCGGAACCCTCCACAGTTTTCTTTTTCATACTTCTCCGTTTTCTCTACACGCACGGCCTGAAAGCCCTTGACTTCCTCTTTCCTGTTGGGAAGCAGAACACAGGGCTGCAGTTAGGTTTTCTTGGGACCAGTCTTGGAAGGGACATGGCCTTTCCAAGGAAATGGATGTCATCTAGGGTGAGACCAAGGCTCTGCACGCAACAGCGTTCAACCAGCATTTCCTAAGTAAATGAATACATGAACGTTTCCTGAAAGGAGATTCTAGCCCTCCTGGGACAGCCGGTGTCATAATGCACTAACAGCTGGTTAGAAGAGTCTTCCAAACAGCTCACCAAATTCTCTCCCATTACAAGTAAAGCCCATTTCCCTCTTGGCTTAGCTTCTGACAGGGGCAGACTGTCACCTTTCCAATCACAGTCCCTGCTACTTTCCTCTGGAGAACCAGTTAAACTTGAAGACTTCGTGTATAAGCCTGATGAGATTTTATGAGAGCTGATGATCTCATTCCCCCTCACAGCCCCCCAGGAGGTGGAGGTCAGGGTGGAGGATCAATAAGCCCTTTTTATAGTAGGGAAACCAGGAGCCCCTGAGCCATCCAGGGCCAAGTCATGACGAGGCAACTGATTCAGGGGATGCTCCTTAGATGATGCTGCCTCCTTCTCCAAGAGTTCAGTGGAAGGCATCCTGGAACGCCAGGCAGCAGACACCTATCGGGCTCTGTGTCCAGACCTGACACTTGCCAGCGAGGTGACCTATACAGGCAGCTCCCTTCCAGAGTCTTGGTCTTCTTAGCTCCAAAAGCGGGACATACAATCCTCCATGCTACCACCTACCCGCCCTCTCCTTACAGGGAAGACAGTGGACAGGAACGTGCTCTGAGAAACACAGTGCCATCCAAACAGAGATGGCCTGATGCCATGGCCTGGTTCCAGAAGTTCAGTTCTGAAGGATCAGGCTTGTGAGGAGGGCAGGGGCCACTGTGAGATCTGAAAAGCAGCAAAGCCAAGTCCTTGACGGGCTCTGAGACTTCCTTTTCGCTCTGTGGACAAAGCCCTCTGAGGCCTTTGTCCCTCTTATAGAACGAAGGCAAAGGCTATGCAGCAGGGATGAGGTGTTCCCCACAACACAGGGGCAAGGGGAGAACAGACGAATGTTCCCTTTTGTAAAGACAAATGATTTTACTTTTTGTATCGGTAATCCCTGGATCTCTTCATATGATACTAACAAACATATTCATCACATGTACTTATGTCTATAGGTTAATCTCCTATTTTTAGGAACAGAGGAAAAACTGTTTAACCTGCCACATCCTGCAAATAGAAACTAATGTTCCAAACAGGATTATCATTTGTTAGAACTGACCCATGACTGTACCTGGTCTCCCGAGAACGACACTGCTGTAGGAACTGCCCCCGCTGTCTCTCCTCCTCCAAGACCTTCTTTTTGTCACAGCTTCTCAGGTTGATCAGGACCAGAGTGTCGTACAGCAGACTATCCTTTACCTCTTTATCCAACCAGGAGTCAGTGGAGAAGCTCGGAGAGTGGTTTACCTGTGAGGACAAGACGGCAGCTGGGGAGGCTGGGCAGCATGCAAGCAGGGGGTAAAGCTACGTGCCCCCTCCACGGAGCCACCCTAGCCCACCTAGGGGCCCTGGCTACCACAATGAGTGGGAGAGAGAGGGAAAGAGAGTCTGGACTGGAGCAGAAAAAAGGAGGGAGCAGAAGCCGCTGCAGTGTAACCAGCTTTTATTTCAGTCCTGACTTCCTGAGGAGCATGGCAAGGGGTGGGGGGGGAGGGGGGCTGCCTTTGGTTTCCCCTCCATCTGGGGTGCATGTGCCCTTCCCGTGCAGTGTGCACCCCAGAGAACAGATGGAAGAGGGCAGTCCAGAGGCCCAGGCTGGGAGTTGGGGAGGGGAAGGGAGTGACGCATTCAGGATCCTGACAGGGGCTAAGGGTCAGGATGGTGGCAGGACCGAGAGGACTCATTTCTGCTCACAGAAGAGTCCATATTGTTCAGAGGCACTCTGTGACATCTGAAGACTTCTAGAAGTTTCTGAAGGCTTGCTCCTGGTAGCTTATTCTGCTTTTTGGTAAGAGCTCTGAACGGCCATATTCTCCTTCCCACCCACACTTAGGAACAAGGGCTAGGAACAGAGGAAAGGCAAGACCCCAGGAATTTGATATGTAATTCTGGGTCTTCCCCTCTGAGAGCTGCCTCTCTATCATTGGCAGCCATCACCATCACCTCTGACTTGTACCACAACCCTGCCCTCGCCCGCTTCCGGTGTGTACACTGAACGGCCGCGGGAGAGGCCTGCTTGCACGGGTCCAGTCAGGAAGAGACGCAGACACCCAGAAGCTTCTCTTTCTCCTCCTCCCACCACCCCATGGGTCTGGAGGAGACAGGAAACTCACTGAGTGGCTCCCCGCCCTTTTCCACGCCCACAGACACTAGGTTGTTCTCTGCTGGTACTTGGAACTGGATCTAGGCCCCAGATAGCCAGGCCCAGTAGCTCCATCTGATCTCAAATATCCTCCACCCAGCTTTGTTGAAGAACAAAGTCTCCTTTCTGATGGAGACAACTGTTAGAAAAGGTAGAGCTGTCTTTGGAGTCACTCTGCACCTGAGACCAGAGCTTCTGAGTCTGGGTGGACCTCAAGAAAGCACAAGGAACTCTCTAATTCCCGGCCGTCTACCTCCCTCTGGTGGCCGCTTTTCAGCAAAGGGAGACGCCCCAGGCAGCAAGCACCGGGGAGGCCGTTGCTTAGCAAGTGGATTACAACATCCTAGCTGACCCAGGAGGGCGGAAGGATGGGACTGACCCCAGTAACAGGTGCCAGCTTCACCCCTCACCCCAACCTCCCTACCTCCAGCAGCCAGGGCTTGAGTTTGTGATCTAACAAAATGTCAAAGCCCAGGATTTCAAAGCAGGCACTGTTGAGTGTGTGGTGGGGAAAGCAGGTGTGGTAGTTATGCTTGATGATGGGGTAGGCCGAGATGATCGTCTTGATAATAACGTCCTCAATGTCTCTCCAGATCTGCGCCACGTTGTAGCCATGGCTCTCCATGTACGTATTGAAGGTGGAGAGCTTCCTGGAAGGGAATCATGGGCCGTGAGGCAGGGCAGCCCACCTCTCGTCATCTAAGGCCGTAGAATGCTAGAAACTAGAGAGGATAAAGTCCCAAAGCCAGTGGGAGGGACACCCAGGAGCCAGGGTAATAGCTGTGTCAGCTCAGGAGGACCCGCAGGAGAAAACATCTGTGGGCTGGGGCAGGGATTGGGTATCCCAGTGGAAAGCTTAATGAATGAATTTTTTAAATTGTAAAAACCAACACCCCACATCACAATGTTGCTTTGGTAGCAATGGTTTCTGAGATTTTGGTGTTCATTAGAGGCACTTAAGGAGTCTTTTAAGACCACTGATAACTAAGTTCCACTTCCACTATCTGAGGGGATTCTGGGGACGCTAAAGACATAGAAATATTGTTCATTTTATTCAATGTTAACCCCGTAAAGGAAAGCCCAGAGGGAAAAGGCAACCCCAGGGCATTTCCATAGATACGGTTACCCACTGTCCCAGGCAAACCAGACAGTCTTGACTTTACAGCTGAAAGTCCCACATCCCAGGAAATCCTTCAGTCACAGGCAAACTTGTGTCTCCCTGTCACAGATATCAGAGAATATCTATCCCTTGCAGAGAGGTTTGTGAAGAAATGCTCCAGTCAGCTCTGAGCTGGGCAGTACAGAGACAGGACAAATCTGACAGGTTAAGACAATGGTGGGGACAGATACCCGCCCCCTCACATACACACACGTGTGCACAGAGAGCCAAAGTGGGAAGTGAAAACAGTGGAGGAGGAAATATGGGTGATGCAGGAGGATAAAAAGCAAAGAGAAGAATGAGAAGACGGGAAATACAGCTCAGCCAGCAGTTCATAGGCCTGGACCCCAGCAGTGGGGCCAACGCACACTTACTACGGGCCTGCTGGGGGCACCAGTGGGAAAGAGCCCGCCTGCAGGGCAGGAGACATAAGAGACCTGGGTTTGATCGCTGGGTCGGGAAGATACCCTGGAGGAGGGCCTGGCAACCCACTCCAGTATTCTTGCCTGTAGAATCCCATGGGCAGAGGAGCCTGGTGGGCTATAGTCCGTGGGGTCACCAAGAGCTGGACACAACTGAGTGACAAACACACTGTTGTGTGTGCAAAATTCATGCGATGAGGGGATCCTGAGAAACCAGCACCTCTCCTGTGGGAAGCCTAAGGACCATTTGAGGAGCAAGCACACATCTGAAACAACCAAAGATGCATTTATAGGACGACAGATAAACAGAGACACTCAGTACAGAGGCATGCCTTTTCTACCTGCCATTGTCCAGGATGAAGTGCTGCTCATAAACGAATTTTCCAGATCACTTGAAGCCAATCCTCTCAAGTGCAAAAAAAAAAAAAAGTGTTTAATTTGCCTAACTGGGAAATAAATATTCCCAAAATAGATCAGACACTCCTCGACCATCTTATCATAGACATTCTGAATCATAATACAACCTCTTCTTGATGACTCAGGCCCATCACAATGAATACACATTACCGTGTAATTTCATAACGCCCAGTGGTTAGTCCACTCGATTTAACACACCAACTATGTGCCAGGCTCCCTGAAAGATGAAGAAGTCCCGGTCTCTGCCCCGGAGGCCTGCCAAGTTTCCAGTTTTTCTTCCTCACTGCTCCTACTGAGTTTTCAGTCTGGTGGGGATTTACTGTGGGTATGGCTGGTGTCCAAGCTAGGAAGGGGAGAGTGTAGGGCAGGTGAGGCAGTCAGTAGGAGAAGCAGATGGTTTTAAAAGGTGAGGAAGAAGAGAATGAAGTGAGGGGAAAGCAAATTAGAGGGAGAGAAGGAAAGCACTCTGCCCTAAAACATGAGAAACACCTAGATTCTAAAGCCAGGGCGCCATACTAGCCCTCAAGGAATTTATGTACTGGGGACACAAGACAAACATGTGCTCCAAGCAAAGAGTAGTTACAGACTACAGCTGATGCTGACCAGGAGGATGGTGGGAGTCCAGAGATGGAGAGGCTTCTGGGGTGATTAGACTCAGATTCCACAGGCTTGTCCTTAGAGATGGAAGACAAAGCTCCCATCTGACAAGTGAGAAAACAGAGGCCCATGGAGAAGATGGGTTTCCCCCACACTGCAGTGGTTATGTGGCTGCACCAGCATCTAGGACCAGGTCAGAGAAGGCAACACAGAGCTTAGTTAGACAGAAGGGCCTTCAAGGATGTTTCCCTATGTTTCCAGTTGGAGCTGAGCAAAGGCAGAGAAGTGGGAATGAGCAAGGCTTGTGTATCAAAAAGTGAGCCAAAGAACATCCTGGGAGAACACCAAAGAGTAGATGGTGCAGGCAGTGTTACTAGTGTGTTAAGGGCAAGGACCAGACTCAGGTGTTAATTCCAGCTCTGCCACTTTCTAGCTGTGTAGCCTAGGCCAAGTTTCTTAACCTTATTATACCTGTTCCCTAATATGCAAACTTGGGAAATCATGCCAACTTAATAGTGTTATTGNACATCTTTTATTAATGGAATAATTAGTCAGGTGCATGCAGATATCATTCTGGGGAAAGAGACACAAGTCTGTGGGGTCAGAAGGAAGCGCAGCCTCCCACTTCCTCTCTGCACCCTCCCGTGGGCCCTGGGGTTTAAAGAGAAGGAAGAGGATGTCTTAGGGCTTACGTATACTGGCAAAAAGGAGGAAGAAAGAGGGGGTACCCTATAGCCTGGAGCATAACACTCCCGCTCCTCCAGAGGCTGAGTGGCACTCTTCTGAGGAAGACCTAAGGAACCCTGGGGCCAGGGATGTGGGGGGAGGACTAAGGGCTTGCCCATGTCCTTTTTTTGAGCACCATGGAACTGTGGTTTTGCAGTCAGGCCATGAGTCCCATCTTCGCCTCTTCCTAGTGCTGTGAACTTGGGCCTTGGCCCAAGGTCCTGGACTTTCCTAGTTCTGCTGTCCTTATAACTGGATTCTAGTTTCCTCATCTGTAAATTGGAGATGATAATCCCCATTCTGAGGGCTCTTGGGAAGGCTAAATCCAAGAACAGATACACCCTGTTACCCAGTAAATGAGAGTCCAGCAAGTGACAGCCACATTCACCATGCCTTGAGAATGCAGATGTAACGAGGGTTTTTTTTATCAGCTTAAAGAGGAAGTGGAGGCAGCGTGTCCCGAGCTCACCAGGTTGTCTGTGCAGGGATGGGAGTAAGAGGTAGTGGCGAAGCGTGCCAGTCCTTCACTGTACACAAAAATCCTGAGGGGGTCACAGGATGTCATGAGCACATAAATCCGTAAGTCGAACTTGAACCCATCAATGATAAAGGGCTGGGAGGACAAAACAGAAGCCACACAGCGTCAGAGGAGAAATCCAGACCTGAAGCTCATTAGGGCCCTGTCTTGTGTTTGGCGTCAGCTCCAATGTAGCCTGTGTTTAAAAAAGGGTGGCCTGGGCCGGGACTGGAGAGGAAGACGTGGGGCCTGGCCCTGTGACCCGTCACGTGACCTTGTGGAAGTCACTAAACCACACCTGGCCTTTGTTTCCTGATCTGTCGAATGGCACAAGTAACTACCTTGAAGAGCTCTCCTGGCAACGAAACAAAATAACATGAAGAAGTCCTGTGATGAAGGACATGTTGTCGCCCTCCAGGACTGTATATACTACTGTTGCCCTCCTGCCAGAATTCTCGTGCAGTTGCAGTGCTGTCCCTTCCATGTACCTTCTAGAAGTCTCCCTCTCTGTACTGGGCTATATCTCCAGTCATGGAGTAAAGCTGATTGCCCTGGTCTCTCCAGAGCTACTTCTCTCTCCCAAAGGAGGTGGGATCTCCAGAGAGATCCTGCCAGGGGCCAGCCTGGCAGGGCCAGACCAACCTCCAGGGGTGCAAGGGTACTCTGGCCTAGGCACATGTCACCTCTCCAGTCAGAAGGCTTAGTCTGACCAAGTACAAGGCAGAAGATGGGATTTGGCATCACTCCCTCCCCGTCCTCCCTTCCCTGGTTTCACAGTGAAGCTACAGCGTGAGGGTGCGTGGATGATAAATAGCTATGATGAGGAAGTACCTTTGAGATATAGAGCTGACAGATCATATCCTCCCCTGGCTTGATTTCTTTCACTGTTCGGGTGATGAATATCCCTTTCCCTTGGCAGCCCGAATCCGGCTTACAGATGTAAGTCTTATTTTTTCTTGACCTGCTGTAGTTCTGCAAATCTCCCCAGCTACCAGAGCAGGGAGGGAATGAGACAACTTTAGCTGGGGATCAGCAAAAATGAGAGCTAGCTCTTCATTCTTTTTTAAAAAGTGACAAAAACCCTGGAATTGACAGACAGATGCCCAGAGATCTGGAGAGACAGTGGAGCACACACAGGGGAGAGTGGAGGGAGATCAGAGCTGGATTTAAACCCAGGCAACATCACTCACCAGCAGCGTGGCCCTTTGCAAGGACTTGACCTCACTAAACCTCAGTTCCATCATCTGCACAATGAGGACAGTGACAGTTATCTCATACATGACACAATGCAGGCAAGGTGTTGGTACATGCCTCACATCCCATAAAAGTAACTGTGATCCACACAGTCTGGCTTTGAGCTTACAGATAAGAGATGTGGAGTTCTGAATCTGTCTCAAGCCCTGACAAATGATGCGACTTTGGATCTCCTTCTGGACTTCAGCTTTTCTCCCATAACACCTCCACTCTAGCTACAGTGAGAGGGAAAATGCTATCTTTTTAATTTTTGGCCTCACCCCGTGGCATTTGGGATCTTAGTTCCCCAACCAGGATTGAACCTGCACCTCCTGCATTGGAAGGTGGAGTCTTATACTGGACCACAGGGGTAGTCCGGCAAATGCGATCTTTGAATGTACTTTGAAGAAAGTACACTCAGAAGCAAGCAACCAACTTAAAGGATTCTAAATCTCAGCCTTCCAATACTTCTTGTTTTCCATTTAATTCAAGGAGCTTTGTGGCCACTGGAGGTCATGTAACTACAATGTCTCTCAGTGGCCATGAAATCCGGAGGAGCCTGCTGACCTGATGACAAACGTATTTCCTTCTAAGTTGCAGCTAAGCTCTGCCAATTGTTCTAGACAAGTCTGAAAAAGCTGGGCACCCTGGCTCTCTTGGTTTGGGAAAGCACTCAGTGGAGTGGGGACAGTGGGACTCCTGTGGGGCCCCTGCCCTGTGAACATCATTCTGATGGCAATGCTTCTGTACCCCCACCTCATCCAGACACTGGACTGTATCCAGGTCATGCTCATGTCACCTCACATTTCTCCTGCTTCTCAACGGTGTGGTCCAGAGTACTTTATGTACCAGGAATGGATGTCCAGATGGATATAGTGAGACAGAAATGGGAAAAGGCTGACTGCCATGTCCTGCCATGAGTCAGAGGTCAGGCATCCCTCCCTGCTCCTAATGGTTAGAGGGCTCTAACCATCACTTTACTCCCTCCAGAAGTGCTCAAAGGCCTCAAAAATTCAGAAACTGCACAGTGAAAGGACTGGAACAAGTTCAAAATCAACAGCTTTCAAGGTGAGAACAAATTCTCACCCCAACTTCAGGCACAGGAGATGTGTATAAGAGACAGGGCCAGGCCTGGGTGAGAGAGGCGAAGAGAAAGAAGAGGAAGGAAGGAAGGAGAATAAAGGCAGCAGAACAATACTCCACACCCCCACCTCGGCCCGGGCACCACATACACCGCCCATCACAGTCTGAGGGCCCAAGTCTATTAGTGGGGTGTTTGTTCTCGTAAGAGGAGGAGGAGGATGGTCTTTAACTACACGCCTTTAGACTAAGGAGAAATCACATTAACTGAGAGCACCGTCTGGACACTCTCACAGGTCATGTGAGGCTTGGAGTGACCCTACAAGGTGGGCAGAGCAGGGCATCTCCCTGCTCTCATCTTACAGACCAAGAAATGGAGGCTCACAGAGGTGAAGGGACTTGCTCCGGACGACTCACCCAGCGAGAGTCAGGGCAGGGACTAGAAGCTGGGCCTCACCAAGCCCCGATGTTCAACATGGAACAGTGCAGAATGCCAGTGGGTCCCCAAGGACCGATGGGCAAAGAGGAGGTCAGGGAGCTGTGGGCAAGATGGGTGGTTGGCACTCTCGAACAAGGGGGAGATTGCCTCCTATCCACCTGACACGTCCCCCTCCAGCAGGCTTAACCTACTGATTTTCCTTTTGCTTTGTGGAACTCTGCTACCGAGGGAGTTGTGAAATTTCCTGTGCTTCTCTGATGCTCTGAAGCCAAACAGATTCTATTTATCCATCCTTTAAGCCTGATACAAGAGAAAGATCATGCACCTTGGAATCTGACAGACTGACATTTGTGTCCAGCTCTAGCATTTATAGCCTGTAATTTTCGGCAGCTTATTTAATCTCTCAGAGGACCAGTCTCCACATCTATAAAATGGAGGTGGTGCCTAACTCATAGCTGTCCACCTACAAAGGGGAGGTGATGGCACCTCTGCCATGGTGTTGCGAAAATTCAATTGAAAAAACATGCACACAAAGCACCAACATGGGCCCCAACACACAGGCCTTCCTTGCCCTCTACCTTTTAGCCTAGTCATCTTAAAACTCAATGAGACAGGATGAGATGATAATATAAGTGTAAAAGCCGCTGGAGAAAGACTCATACATTCATCCCATTTCCCCCCATTCTTCTGGGGAAACTTCCAGCCAGCTAGCCACAGGTCATGTCACACCAGGACATTATGCCACATCATTTGAGAATCTCTGTTGGAGCAACACCCCAGGGAACCCCAGGCCTGGCAGGCCCTTCTCCAGTGGCAGACCAGCAATCAATAAATAGCTGTTGGTCTGGAAATGTCAGAAGGGCCAACTGTAATATGAGTATGTTTTGGTGTGTGTGTGTATCCTGCTGGGGAAACAGTTCATGTTTATCTCTCCTCCTCCCAACCCCCTAGGGTTTATGATGTGACCTTCTTTTAATGATTATCAGCCAGAAGGCAGAGGCTAAGGTGTCTGTTCTGGGTTTAGAGGAAAAGAAATATTTTTTGAGACCACATGATCTGAGATGGAAACACTGATGGGGATTGACGGGGTTTGAGTAGAATCACAGAGAGCAGCTGAGCCTAGCAGGGAAAGAAAAGAGAAGGGGAACTGCTTCCTTACCTCTTGCTGCCAGAGTGAGCATCTTGAAGGAAATTGGCACTGTGTTTATTAATGGAATAATTAGTCAGGTGCATGCAGATATCATTCTGGGGAAAGAGACACAAGTCTGTGGGGTCAGAAGGAAGCGCAGCCTCCCACTTCCTCTCTGCACCCTCCCGTGGGCCCTGGGGTTTAAAGAGAAGGAAGAGGATGTCTTAGGGCTTACGTATACTGGCAAAAAGGAGGAAGAAAGAGGGGGTACCCTATAGCCTGGAGCATAACACTCCCGCTCCTCCAGAGGCTGAGTGGCACTCTTCTGAGGAAGACCTAAGGAACCCTGGGGCCAGGGATGTGGGGGGAGGACTAAGGGCTTGCCCATGTCCTTTTTTTGAGCACCATGGAACTGTGGTTTTGCAGTCAGGCCATGAGTCCCATCTTCGCCTCTTCCTAGTGCTGTGAACTTGGGCCTTGGCCCAAGGTCCTGGACTTTCCTAGTTCTGCTGTCCTTATAACTGGATTCTAGTTTCCTCATCTGTAAATTGGAGATGATAATCCCCATTCTGAGGGCTCTTGGGAAGGCTAAATCCAAGAACAGATACACCCTGTTACCCAGTAAATGAGAGTCCAGCAAGTGACAGCCACATTCACCATGCCTTGAGAATGCAGATGTAACGAGGGTTTTTTTTATCAGCTTAAAGAGGAAGTGGAGGCAGCGTGTCCCGAGCTCACCAGGTTGTCTGTGCAGGGATGGGAGTAAGAGGTAGTGGCGAAGCGTGCCAGTCCTTCACTGTACACAAAAATCCTGAGGGGGTCACAGGATGTCATGAGCACATAAATCCGTAAGTCGAACTTGAACCCATCAATGATAAAGGGCTGGGAGGACAAAACAGAAGCCACACAGCGTCAGAGGAGAAATCCAGACCTGAAGCTCATTAGGGCCCTGTCTTGTGTTTGGCGTCAGCTCCAATGTAGCCTGTGTTTAAAAAAGGGTGGCCTGGGCCGGGACTGGAGAGGAAGACGTGGGGCCTGGCCCTGTGACCCGTCACGTGACCTTGTGGAAGTCACTAAACCACACCTGGCCTTTGTTTCCTGATCTGTCGAATGGCACAAGTAACTACCTTGAAGAGCTCTCCTGGCAACGAAACAAAATAACATGAAGAAGTCCTGTGATGAAGGACATGTTGTCGCCCTCCAGGACTGTATATACTACTGTTGCCCTCCTGCCAGAATTCTCGTGCAGTTGCAGTGCTGTCCCTTCCATGTACCTTCTAGAAGTCTCCCTCTCTGTACTGGGCTATATCTCCAGTCATGGAGTAAAGCTGATTGCCCTGGTCTCTCCAGAGCTACTTCTCTCTCCCAAAGGAGGTGGGATCTCCAGAGAGATCCTGCCAGGGGCCAGCCTGGCAGGGCCAGACCAACCTCCAGGGGTGCAAGGGTACTCTGGCCTAGGCACATGTCACCTCTCCAGTCAGAAGGCTTAGTCTGACCAAGTACAAGGCAGAAGATGGGATTTGGCATCACTCCCTCCCCGTCCTCCCTTCCCTGGTTTCACAGTGAAGCTACAGCGTGAGGGTGCGTGGATGATAAATAGCTATGATGAGGAAGTACCTTTGAGATATAGAGCTGACAGATCATATCCTCCCCTGGCTTGATTTCTTTCACTGTTCGGGTGATGAATATCCCTTTCCCTTGGCAGCCCGAATCCGGCTTACAGATGTAAGTCTTATTTTTTCTTGACCTGCTGTAGTTCTGCAAATCTCCCCAGCTACCAGAGCAGGGAGGGAATGAGACAACTTTAGCTGGGGATCAGCAAAAATGAGAGCTAGCTCTTCATTCTTTTTTAAAAAGTGACAAAAACCCTGGAATTGACAGACAGATGCCCAGAGATCTGGAGAGACAGTGGAGCACACACAGGGGAGAGTGGAGGGAGATCAGAGCTGGATTTAAACCCAGGCAACATCACTCACCAGCAGCGTGGCCCTTTGCAAGGACTTGACCTCACTAAACCTCAGTTCCATCATCTGCACAATGAGGACAGTGACAGTTATCTCATACATGACACAATGCAGGCAAGGTGTTGGTACATGCCTCACATCCCATAAAAGTAACTGTGATCCACACAGTCTGGCTTTGAGCTTACAGATAAGAGATGTGGAGTTCTGAATCTGTCTCAAGCCCTGACAAATGATGCGACTTTGGATCTCCTTCTGGACTTCAGCTTTTCTCCCATAACACCTCCACTCTAGCTACAGTGAGAGGGAAAATGCTATCTTTTTAATTTTTGGCCTCACCCCGTGGCATTTGGGATCTTAGTTCCCCAACCAGGATTGAACCTGCACCTCCTGCATTGGAAGGTGGAGTCTTATACTGGACCACAGGGGTAGTCCGGCAAATGCGATCTTTGAATGTACTTTGAAGAAAGTACACTCAGAAGCAAGCAACCAACTTAAAGGATTCTAAATCTCAGCCTTCCAATACTTCTTGTTTTCCATTTAATTCAAGGAGCTTTGTGGCCACTGGAGGTCATGTAACTACAATGTCTCTCAGTGGCCATGAAATCCGGAGGAGCCTGCTGACCTGATGACAAACGTATTTCCTTCTAAGTTGCAGCTAAGCTCTGCCAATTGTTCTAGACAAGTCTGAAAAAGCTGGGCACCCTGGCTCTCTTGGTTTGGGAAAGCACTCAGTGGAGTGGGGACAGTGGGACTCCTGTGGGGCCCCTGCCCTGTGAACATCATTCTGATGGCAATGCTTCTGTACCCCCACCTCATCCAGACACTGGACTGTATCCAGGTCATGCTCATGTCACCTCACATTTCTCCTGCTTCTCAACGGTGTGGTCCAGAGTACTTTATGTACCAGGAATGGATGTCCAGATGGATATAGTGAGACAGAAATGGGAAAAGGCTGACTGCCATGTCCTGCCATGAGTCAGAGGTCAGGCATCCCTCCCTGCTCCTAATGGTTAGAGGGCTCTAACCATCACTTTACTCCCTCCAGAAGTGCTCAAAGGCCTCAAAAATTCAGAAACTGCACAGTGAAAGGACTGGAACAAGTTCAAAATCAACAGCTTTCAAGGTGAGAACAAATTCTCATCCCAACTTCAGGCACAGGCTCCAAGGCACCCAGCCCCTAAATGTCATCTAATTTTATAGGCAGAGCCTTGTGTTTTCTCAACCTTGGACACACCCTTTATCCCTTCTCTTCCTGAAGAGAGAGAAATGGAAGATCCTATGGGAAGGGAAAGTAGTAACCAGGGTTAGGGGCAAGAGGAAAATGTAAACTGGGGGTTGGGAGTGGAGAAAGGGGCACTCACTCAGCAGGAAGACACCAGGTCCTCGGGAAAAAGTGGAAATCTTTCGGGAACATCTTCAACATGCGGCTCATATTCCTGGCCAGCAAGTCCTTGCGGCAGATTTCACTCATCCCTGGGAAGTGATTGATTTTCTGCAAAGGAAGCCAGAAGTGGTAAACAATGGGGCCCACAGGAGCACCCAGAAGCTCCCCTTTGGGGTCAGTCATAAGAGTGGGGCCTCACAGGGTCGATGCCATGCTTACACCGAGGACCAGCTCTGACCCAGATACCTGGTAACTTTTCATTTCCATCACCCGTTCCAGTGACACTGAGAAGTCAGTCCAGTAGAGAGTCCAGTCGTCATTTTCTCCTCCCTCTCGAAGGCCATACTGTTGGGCGGCCCTACGCACTGCCAGGAGGGAGAGGAAGAAAGATCCATGGGGGGAAGTGGGGAAGGAGCACCAGAGAGGGAGGTTACGTTCCTAGGTGCTCCCAGACTGTACACAGAAGCCAGACTAGTGGGCTCCTTGGGACCGGAAGCCATCTTGCCCCATGTGGACACGCCGTTGCCGAGAAAGGAACACAGAGAGTCGAAAGCTATTGGAGAGCACGGCTTGTGCCCAGTGATCACCACAGAAGGTTTTCTGAGGTCAGTGTTTCACCCACCCTTGCCAGGAAGCAGGCCTTTGGCTTTCCTCCAAACACTAGCACTGAGTGTTCAGGGAATATAAACTAATCCTTAACGTCAGCCAAAACCAAGCTTAATTAGTAAGGTAAATTGACAGAAGAAAACTACACAGTGTATTTCAAAACCACACACATCCTTCTTTCCTGGTCTCTATTAATAACTGGGAGCCGACTCCAACACAAATTCAAACCTTCAAGGACCTGGAAAGGAAGAAGTGCCTGTAGTGACCAGAAGTCAGGACCAGCCTAAAGCACCCAAATTCAAAGTGAAAATAATAACACTCTGCTCTGCAGTCAAAGTAGGTCTGCAGGTCATCTTTAGCCCATGGACTGCCAGTTGGTAACTTGTGCTCCAAAAAAAGGGCCATTGATTGCAGCCATCGCTGCCAGCTCTTCAACAGATCCCCCAATAACCATACACAGGAAATATAGATAGTGGAAGTACACACCACTGAGATCAAAACTCATATTTTCTTGGAATGAGATTCCCAACTTTCTCAAATAGTTAATTGAACTGGGAGATACAAAGAACACAATTAGAAGACACCCCTTTCCCGTCCTCAGGAATATATGAGTGACCCTTTCCAACTCTTTGGGGGAATCTGGTGGGGTCCCCATGGTGGATGCTTTGAGGGCAGATGCTCACCGCTCTCATATCGGCAGCTGGATAGATTGATCACCAATCATCTGGAAAAGAGAAAGCGGAAAGCACAAGACAGAGACAGACACACTTGCCAGAACAAGAGCCTGCATGCAGAAACATCCAGTCCCTTGGGAGCTGAGTGAAATCTCAGTGGCCACACTGAGCCTGCTTTGACCATCCCTGTCACTGGGGACACACACCCCTGTAGCTGCAGAGAGACAGAAAAGATGGGTGCACAGTACTGTTGCTCTGCCTATGAGCTAGAAATGCTGTATTGTGATTATGGCTGGTTTTCCCTGAAGTTTCACATTGACATCGTCACTCCTCAATCCTCTAATTCCAGTGGCCCATCAGGAATAGGAAGTGAACATCTTTTTGGCCAAAATATTTAATGGTCTCCCTCCTATTGCCCCCCATTAAGGGAAGCTATGAGTTAGAAAGCAGATAAGATGTCAGATATTAACCAGTCTGAGGAGTGATTCATTCCCCCCCCCACCAAGAATGGAGTAGGGTATGGCAAAATATTAAATAAAAACTGGAATACAGAAGCCACAGTCAGATCCTGAGAAATCAACGTGGTTCTGTTACATTTAAAGTATCCTAAATCCCCAAGACAATAAGCACTTTCTTAAAATGAGGAAATTGTCTCTCCCCACACAATTTTTCAAAAGGCATTCTAACAACAGAATGAAGATGAGGCCAGGTGTGGTTTTAGATTACACACACCATTATTTGATTCTATAAAACAGATAATCAAAAGTAGGTTCTTTTTTATGTGAACCAAAAATGGTGTGACTTACTCCACACAGTTTCTCCTTTACCTACTCCTTAGCAGCTGAGGCCCCCTCCCCTCCGGGTCCCTCCTGCTTTTCCCAAAATGGATCCCCATTCCCCATCTTGCAATCCTAACCTCTTTTTCTTCCTCTTCTTGCCTTGCTGATGGGCACTCTGAAGCCCCTTTTGCGCCCCAGTGTTCTCTCTCACAAAAGCCATGGTGATGATTTCTTTCGAATCTTCTATAGAACCGTCCTCTTTCTCTTCTGAGTCTGTCCCTTCCTCTTCTTCCAAAGGTAGGCACTGGAGCATCTCCCCTGCCTGTGAGGAGGCTCGGGGGATATACTGCCCCCCCCACCCTGGAGAGAGGGCAAACAGAATGGCAGTTACTCAGATCCACCTGCAGGGGGACCTCCTCCCTTGTTCTTGTGGGCGGTGGGCCAGCACTCAGAGCCAGACAACAGGTTGCAGTGTATGAAATGCTATCTCATCTCCACGGTTCTTGCAAGCTCCAGCAAGGAGCTGATTCCACCTTCTGCTATGACTATGACCTTGGGGACTCACTCAGCCAACTCTGGCCTTGGTTTTTTCCCTCCTGGGGTTTTCAGCATTATAGCAAGCTGAGATGCTATGCCTGGCACCAGGTAAACAGTCTTATTATTAAACTGAGTATCTGGAGACAGCCTCAGTCTCAGCCCTGAGCCTCCCTAGCTGAAGGAGTTGGTCCCTGTGGTTGTAGATGGGGTGCTTTGAGGAGGTCTGTTAACTATTCAAGCGCTGCACCAAACATCCCCCATGCAACTGGCATTCACAAGTGCAGGACTGACTTGTAGCTGACTTAGCAAGACTCCAGCCCAGGGTCAAATGCAATCCTTCAGAGACTTCAACCACAGAAGAGGCTACAGTGTCTCCCTCACGATTCAATTCAAAATAAAAGCAAGACAAAATAATAAAATACCTACAAGGAAGTCCAGCAAAGTTCTCATCCCCTAACCCCACCTCCATGATGACTTCCTTGATGCTTGCTTGAAATGTCAAATATCAAGTTTTTCAATATGGTTTTTAATGTCCTTGCTTCACTAATCCTTAGGAATGTGCTTAGTCTGCCTTTGGGTACCTAGAACTGCCCAATGAACTGATTAATATTCCCTTCACATCTGAGGCTTCTATGACCATAAAACCAGATTTCTGGTACTTTCTCCTCCTCTCCTCACCTCTCCAAACCCCAAAAACCTCTTCATTATTTTAATCCCTCTGATTTGATGCCAATAGTTCTCTTGTTAATTACCCTATTCTTTCCTCAAAACTCCTTGGCTTTTAAAAAATGGTAAATATCTTTACTACAATTTATTCTAATTTATTATTATCATTGAAATATTGTTAATGTTATAACATTAAAGGAAGCTCAGAAAAGGGTAAGGTGGGAAGCCACCTGTAACTAACAGAGCAACTTTGGCCTTTTTGTGCATTCTCCTTAAGAATTTTTTTTAATGTGGACAATTTAAAAAGTCTTTATTGAGTTTGTTACAAAATTGCTTCTGTTTTATGTTTTGGTTTTCGGCCACAAGGCATGTGAAATCTTAGTTCCTGGCCCAGGGATTGAACCTGTGTCTCCTGCATTGGAAGGGAAAGTCTTAGCGACTGGACCAGAGGGAAGTCCCTTGTATATTCCTTTTTATTCTAAAATTCTAATTATTGTAAGTCTTATATATATGTCTTACATAATTAAGAGTCATATAATTATAATTATATAATAAATAACATTTGATCTGCTTTTTGTCCATTACTATCATATCATAACCATTCTTTTGGTTATGGCAAAGTTTACATAGTTCTAGCTTTTCATCATTGTGTAATAATATCCCACTGAAGGAATGTGTCTGAATTTAACCAGCCATTACAATTAAATGCAGTTATTGGCAATGAAAGTTGCTTTCAATTCTGCTATTATATAAATAGCTCTAAAATGCACACTTTTATGTGTAGAAGAGCTTTATTTCTTTAGGATTATAGTCTTAAGATATAAGTTAATGAATATGGAAATTATGTAGCCTCTGATATTTTATTTATTTATTTATATCACCATGTTATTTCCCAGAGGGATTCCAACAATTTCAACTACCACCAGCAACATGCAATTACAGCAGGCTCACCAGAGTCACACAACCTCTTGGGAATCACCTCCCCTCCATACCCAACCTTGCTAACTCTCGACAACTTCGATACCTTACAGCCATGTTTTATTTAACATTATGATACCCTGCCACCACTCTCCATTTCTTTTTCAAACCAAAATGGGGGAAGGTGCTCTAATTCAGGGGCTACCTATGAATGATTTAATAATAAAACTCTGCATGGACATAATTCCTTAGGTTTTCCAAAGAATTTTCACAGACACCATCTCACTGAATGCTCGTAGCCACCATTGCAAGGAACAGCAGAGCTATTAAGTGGCCAAGAATGCCCCTTGTTTCTCCGTCTCGCTGGAGAGGGCTGTTCCTCACAGCCAAGCCATCTGTGGTGACGCCTGCCCTGAGCAGGGGGAGAAAGGCTACACTCAGTGCAATTAACGGATGAAACCTGGGCGTTGTGCGTCAGTTTTTCTCAGTGAACAGGCATATTCTTGGAAAAGTTCAAGAGGACTGCAGTGCATGAAATCTTGACCTTGGACTGCTGGCTTCCTGCCAGGTAAACGGCCGGCTCCCCTCCCCTGGCCTCCACAATGGCTCCTGTTTACCAAGCCCTCTAGGAGGAGTGGCTCCGTTTACCTAAAGGTTAATGTTAACTTGAGGAGGGAAAACTGACCCTGAATCTGGCCTCTGGAGGTGCAAGTTGTCTTTGCCCTTTTTCAAATCCTGGCCCAAGTGGTAAAAACAAGTCATGGTTGCTTGTATTTGTCTGCCTCAAAGAGAACAACAACCTTCCCCCACCAAAAAAAAAAAAAAAAGCCAGTCAAATTCCGTTTACTCTTGCACAAGAGAGCCTCGGGCAAGGAAGGGATGGAGCTTGTGTAGTTCTGTGGGTTCATCATGGCAGACTTGCCCACCTTCCTCTGTAAACTAGGCTACACGAGACACACTTGGAAGGCACCCGAGACAGATGCAAGACAGCAGACAACAGTCATTGCCACGTTTGACTATTTTTGCTTTGTCTTTGGGAGCCTTCTCTTCCCCCAGCCCTCTTCCTGTTTCATACTCAAGGCTAAATCCTGTTGGCTTCTCTCCAGCCCCTAAAAGAGAACAGCTCACTCAACATTTGTCACCAGGGTTTTTGCCTCCTGAATCTAGCCTACAGAAATGTTTACTTGTCATCACTGATAGAGACGTAAAAGAGGAACAGCTGCCAGGGAAATGCAGATCTCTCCTAAAAATCTAGATGTCCATTCCTTTCGGAAAAGGAGGTCCCCATTGCTTCAGGCCAGCAATCAACCAGAACTGAGCAATGGTTCCCTTTCTAGACATTTTCCAGTCTGCCTCAGTCCCTATCATTCCCTATTGTCTCCCTGATTCAGGAGCCACGTGACAGTTACCCGCATGTTATTGTTTTCCATTTAGCGGCATTAAGAGACAGAGGAAACACCAGATCACTTCTCTTTCATTTCGGCTCCACGTCTGACCCCACAGACATCTGAATTTACTCAGACTCTGCTAGCAGATCTCCACTTTTCTTTCCCAGTCTCAGCAACTACTCCCTGTTAACCTGGTGGTTCCTACCTACTCTCCTGTCTTAAAATTTGGTCAAAAGCAATCTTGCAGCCTCGAGAAATCAAAAGAGGTGAGGCCACAGATTCAAAGAACAAGGTTAAGGAGAATACAAAGAAGGGAGGGGGGCTGCTGCTGGCATCCTGAAATACAGTACTATATCCCAGTGGAAGGGCCTGTGCCTGATGCTGAAGCTCCAATGCTTCGGCCACATGAGAANTGGGGGTGGGGGTCTCAGGGGTGGGGGTCTCAGGAGGCCTGCTAGCCCTCTGCCCTGTCTCTGGAGCTCAGCCACGGCTGACCTGGGGGCCGGTCTGGGGCTGGGGCCAGTGGTGGGCGCCGGGCATGCTGGAGAGGGCAAGCAGGGGCCTTTCCGGCCCTGAGAGATGAGAGTGAGGGGCAGGAAGCACCTGGGAGGAGAGCACCTGCAGGGTAGCACCCGCCGCGGGAACTGGGCAGGAGGGCCTGGTCCTCCCCATCCACGCCTGAGGCCGCTGCTCTGTCCTCGGCTTCCCTCCGCCTCCACAGCTCCCCTGGGGCTGGGGGACAGACACGCGCTCACCAGACGCAGGATAACGGCACCCCGCCTGCTCTGACGTCTTTTTCCATCAAGTGATGAAGAGCCTAGTTTCACAATCTTCCCACTTTGGGGATGGAGTCAGGCCATGTCAGAAGGCAGAATGGCGCTCAGTGGACCCCAGCTGGGGTGGAAGGGCAGGCAGATGGAACTCATCTGGGGCTGGGGGCTCCCTGCTCCACGCCTCCCTCCCCCGCTCCCTGGACGCCCGTCCCCACAGCTCCGGAAACCGCAGGCCCGGCCAGGCTGTCGGGGCAGATGGGACTCCTCTGTCTGGGGCGGTAGGCCAGGCTTGTCCTACTGGACAGCCTCCGGGGTCTTTGGACACTGGGAAGCGGGCAGGACAGGGCTAGTGATGGGAGATAAGGACGGGGTGATGCGGTGCTCTGGGAGCAGGGGCGGCTGGGCGGGGGTCGTGGCAGATGTCCCTTCTTAATGCTGACCTCACCCCAGCACTCACCCTGCCCCCTGCAGTGCCCCCTCCAAGCCCAGTGACAGTCTCCCAGGACCCGCCCACTCCCCAGTCATTCACATGCAGGGTCTACTGGGAGGGGCTCTGGGAGCCCGCCCCCAGGCACACCTTGAGGTCACCTTTCTCTCCAAGGGTCTTATAGGACTTAAGCCCTGGACACTTATGTACACTTATGTACAAGGTGCCCAGCGGACACACTCGGGACAGCCCTTAGGTCTGAGACACCTTCTTCTCCAGCTCCTCATCTTAGAAACGGAGACCTGGGACTTCCCTGATGTTCCAGAGGCTAAGACTCCCGGCACTCAGTACAGCGGCCCCAGGTTCGATTCCCGGTCATGGAACTCGATCCCACGTGCTGCAACCAAAGATCCTGTATGCCTCAGAGAAGACTCAGTGCAGCCAAATAAGCAAATAAGATTTAAAAAGAAAAGGACTGGAGACCCCACTTTCTTTTTTTTACTTTCTAAAAGTATTTCCTTTATTTGTTTGGCTGTGCTGGGTCTCAGTTGCTGCACGCGGGATATTTAGTTGCAGCATGAGAACTCAGTTCTGGTGCGTGGGGTCTGATTCTCTGACCAGGGATCAAACCCGGGCCCCCTGCACTGGGAGCAAGGAGCCTTAGCCCCCAGCGAAGTCCGAGACCTCACTTTCTTAAAAACACACTCCTTTTGGGTAGGTGGGAAGCTGAGTTTTCCCCACTGCCAGGGCGGAGCAGGCAGTCTATATCAATGGCAAGAAGGCCAAGTTAACATGTCCTGATGTTTCCAGTCCTACTCACGTTGACCCATTTCTGGGTTTGGTGTTGCAAAAGATGCCACTATAAGAATTGTAGACGTAGAGCCTTGCTGCTTTCCGATTCATTTCTTTAAGAACTCTTGCACGTGGACTCGCTGCGACACAGGCCAGGGGCGTTCTGGCTCCTTGATAGGGTTGGCCCCCTCGCCCTGTTAGAGGAGTTCCCTGACTGCATTACCGGCAACATCCAGAAACACGCATTTCCTCATATGAGGAATGTGTATGAGTTTGGGGAGATTTTATTTTTGCAGATTTAAATGAGATTTCCTCTTCAGTTTCAATTTGCCCATCTTTGACTGTTAGAAGACTGAGCTGTTCTCCCATAGCTGTTTGCAATTTTTTTTTTTTTTTTCCCCTCAAATGCAAATTATCTGACCTTAACCTCCCCTGTTTATCTCTTGAGGCATTGGGGGTATTTTTAATCTTCTTGTACAAACTCTTGACTACGGTAAAGACTAGCTGTTTGTCATCTTGTTCTAAATATTTACTCTTCATGTTTCTTTGGCTGATGTTTATTATCCGTGTTTTGTTTAATTAGTTATTCAGTTAATACAAGCGCCCAGACTCATTCCTCAGAGCTCTGACTTCTGCGAGGTCCTGTCTGTTCCCCAGGTTCAGTTGAGTCACGTGGCCACAATAGCACGTTGTTTCTGTTTAGTTGTTCTGTGTTTTGAAATAACATTTATCTTCTCAAGGCAGTGGATTGTTACGTTAAGACGTGAATGAAAATTTACGTCCTTCCTACCTCAATGATTCTGATGTAATTTTTTAAATATTTCCTCCCTCAATTATTTGGTTACGCTTAGTTTAATACATTTAATATGTTCTTGTATGCATTTGAGTCCGTGTCAGGTAACTTTTACTTATGTTTTGGGGTCATATTCCAGCACGTCGATTATCATGGCTTTATGATATTTTCTACAGGTTAGAAGTGCTCATCCGATCCTGCGGTGCTCACTTTCCTTATATTTCACATTAGGTTGTGCTCTGTCTGATGTATTTTCCACCTGTGTTTCCGAAAGAACTGAAGAACCATTTGGCCAAATTCCATAAAAATTCTGTTTTAAGATTCTGAGATGACTGGTATCAACCCATCTTAGGAAGCATCCGCTGCTTGCAGGAGCCTTTCCCACGGGGGGCACTGTGGGCCCTGGCGTCCTGAGTGCTGGCAGCTGGTGTCGTGGGCTGGCCAGTTGTTACTTTTGGGCGCTCCCTCTGAGTGATCAGTACAAGAAATAAGCGTGGCGGGGGGAGGTGGGGTGGGGGGAAGCATGGAGCCGAGATGGGACCCATCCGGGCATGGACCCTGCTGATGCTCTCACTGCTTAAACTCTGGGCCTCTGTGTTCTCCGCAGTGAAGTGAGTCTAATGGCATCTCCTCGCCTGACGGCTCCTGGTTTGCCTCTCTGCGAGTCTCCCTAGCTGGGTTTTAGGACGAGGCTGTGTGTGTGCTCTGTCTTTCCGTCGTTTCTGACTCATTTGCAGCCCCATGGACCGTGTAGCCCACCAGGCTCCTCTGTCCATGGGATTTTCCAGGCAAGGATACTGGAGTGGGTTGCCGTTTCTTCCTCCAGGGGATCTTCCCAACCCAGGAATCAAACCCACATATCCTAGCGGCTCCTGCATGAGCAGGGGGATTCTTTACCACTGAGCCATCTGGGAAGCCTAAAAGCCTTAGCCTCCTATTTGCTGTTTAGAGTAGGAAATAATTGGTGCGCCTGGAGCATGATTTGTTCATGCAAGGAGATCCTAAATATCCATTGGAAAGACTGATGCTGAAGCTGAAGCTCCAATACTTTGGCCATCTGATGCGAAGAGCAGACTCACTGGAAATGACCCTGATCCTGGGAAAGGCTGAAGGCAGGAGGAGAAGGGGGAGACAGAGGATGTTTACAAGAGTCCTTCCCACGGGAGGACACAGCTCTGAACAGATTGGGGGAGTTCTTTTTCCAGTTTCTTCCTCCAGTATTGATTAGTTTTGGCTGTTTCTGGTTTCCTGTTTGTACTTCAGCGATGTCGATGTGGCCCGCATCCTCCAGATTTCTCACTGAACTGCAGTGACGTGTGGTGCTCCCTTGACTGTCTGTTGTCCTCTGCATCCCAGTCTTGTGTTGTTGTTGTTTGGCTGCACTAGGTCCTTGCTTTGCAGAGGCTTTCTCTGCTGGCAGCGAACAGGGGCCACTCTCTGTTGCAGTCTGCGGGCTTCTCATTGCAGTAGTTTTTCTTGTTGGGGAGCACGGGCCCTGGGCTCCTGGGCTTCAGTAGCTGCAGTGCTGAAACAGCGGGCTTGGTAGCTGTGGCTTTCAGGCTCTGGAGCATGCACTCAGACGTTGTGACACGCGGGCCTAGCCGCTCCTCGGCACACGGAGTCCTCCTAGGCCCAGGACTGAACCCGTGTACCCTGCGTTGGCAGGTGGATTCTTAACCACTGGACACCAGGGAGCTCCCAACGTTTGCTTTCTCTCTGTGTTTTTCTCTCCCTTTTTTCCTTCATTTAGATGCCCCCTTATTCATCAAAGGGAAACCAAAAGGCCCAGTTTTCCATTCAGTTCAGTTGAGTTCAGTCACGTCCCATTCTTTGCGACCCCATGGACTGCAGCACGCCAGGCTTCCCTGTCCGTCACCAACTCCTGGACCTTGTTCAAACTCATGTCCATCAAGTTGGTGATACCATCCAACCATCTCATCCTTTGTCATCCCCTTCTCCTCCTGCCCTCAATCTTTCCCAGCATCAGAGTCTTCTAAGGAGTCAATTCTTCACATCAGGTGGCCAAAGTATTACAGTTTCAGCTTCAGCATCAGTCCTTCCANGTCTCCCACTCCTCCTGCCAACTCCTTTTCCTTCTCCTCATCCTCCTCTTTCTTCTCTCTGCTTCTCCTTTCCTCCAATAAACACATGAACATTTTTCAAGGGTCTGACCTCCACCCTTTCCTGTTGTTATTCTGGATCATCTCATATAGAGGTCAGAGTCACAATATTTAACAGTTGGCACCATTGGGCACTGACAGAACAGATACTGGCCATAAGCATCAGATTTAGCCATGCCAGAGCATACCAGCTGATGTTAGTCCTGCCTCAGGGGCATCCACAGTCATCTTTGTCCCTGGGCTGTGCCTCTTATCCTAAACCTCTTCATAAATCAAAGTGGGCACACTGCCTGGGATGGGATGAATGATGGGTACCATATGTTTTGTTGCTGTGATTTTGTCACTTAGTCGTGTCCAACTCTTTGGTGACCCCCATGGACTGTGGCCCACCAGGCTCCTCTGTCCATGGGATTTTCCAGGCAAGAAAACTGGAGTGGGTTGCCATTTCTTCCTTCAGGGGACCTTCTCGACCCAAGGATCAAACCTGCTTCTCCATGTCTCCTGCATTGCAGGCAGATTCTTCACCGAAGTCATGCCAACTGTGTCTTGTCCATTTCCACAGCATCTCTAGCCTACCTGGTCCATTGTCATCATGGCCAACTCACCCTGAACTCTTTGTTGGAATAGCTCTTACAAAAACTAGATATGCATTTCTTTTAGGAGGACTTTCTTGAGACCCCCAGTGTGCAGCTGCGGGTTGAGTGGACTCCGCCCAATCTCATCCTCATGACTGCCTCTTTCATTCCGCTGACCGGGAGATACTGTGTCCTCCCCCTGTTTGCCTCTCTAGCTCTTCCCTGCACCATGAAGCCCTTGAAGGCAGTCTGGATTTGTGCTTGGCACTCAGTAGAAGCTCAGCAAGTGTCTACAGATTTGAAGAACTGATCACCCCAAGTGGGAAGACTGGAAATGATGAACACTAGTACACTGGGTGTGTTCATCGTTACTGTATAGATTGTGCTTATCATTTGAGAAGACTTGAACCTGGCGATGCTGACAACACTACCTGGGCTTTGTTCAGTGTTTGGGGGAAGTATCGAGACACCCAGTGCCCCTTGGCAGTTCCTGAGAATTTAAAATCGATTGGAGGGCTCTGTGAACCTCTGATGCCTTTCCCTGGTACCGTGGATGCTTAACGAATCTTGACCAACCTCCTCTACCTTTCTCTGTGCTTTGCCAAAACATGCCCATCTGCTTTAGTTTCCTTTCATTTGCCTCTGTCCTCCTTTCTGGATTTTTCTTTCCTGGAGTAGAAATAACAGCAGAACGGTTGAAAGTTACAGCCTGGCATTCCTCTTGTTTGATATTTTTAGTGCCTTCTCAAACCCTGCTCCTCTTTTAGTCATTTCAGTAAAATGAAATTATTTATTTTTATATGGTTCTCTTTTACCCTGTAACTTTGTTACATCAAAAGTATGTTCTAGACATAAATTGCAATTTAGTTTTTCTGGATCCGCGTTGCCTGTAACCATTTGATTTAAGCTATCAATATTAGAGGCAGACACTACACTTCCTAGAGACCCAAGCTTCTGCGCCTCTGGTAACATGGGGGTGGTGGCCAGCACGTGGGGAAAACACAATCTGTGAGTAATAAAGCAAGAGGTCTCCTTTAGTCAGCGGAGGAGGCAAAGTTGTTTGGAGCATATTAACCTCCACACTAGTAAAAGGACTTTTTCTTCAGAATTGTCTTCTAAATTATTGTCCAAAGTGTGGTTAAAATATTTCCTCCCTAGCTCTTGTATTTTTATTTCATCTCATCATTTCCCCCCAAAGAAGATTCACAACAAGTGGGAAAAATGAATTTCTCAAATTCTTCACATAGAAATTCAAGCTTATTGTATCAGAGCATTTTATTTTTGTAAGACAAATACCACCTGGTGGTAATTTAAATCTGGCTTGTGATTGAAATGCAGAGTAACACTTCTTCTATCCTGGATCGTTGCTGGGGTTTCCTGAACTTGTTATCTGTGTCAGGCCATTCTCATATTCTCTCTTTCCACTAGGTCTCACTACTGGACCTTGTGTTATGTTGTCAATGGCAAGCCTGGTGTTGGTTCATTTCATGTCACTAAGGAATGCAGGAAATTGGCTCTCATTGGTCACACAGAGTACTAAGACAGAACTAAGTGCTTTATATGTGCTATCCTGTTTTAATTCCCATCATAATCCAGTGATGAAGAGATTATTTTCATCCTGTTAGATAAGTGCACCGGGGTTTGCAAAGCTTAAGTAATTTGATTTGACCAACAGACAACAGAGTCGGGGGCAGGGGGAGGGGCTGGAGTTCAATTCAATTATGGTTGCTTTGGGAAGCCCATGATTATTCTTCTATACAAGGTTACATCTACTGTGACTAGGGAGTGCCACAAAATTTAGTATTTATTCTCTTTTTTTATTGGTATTGACTTTTTTTTGTCTTAAAAGTTTCACTGTGGTTCCCAGTGGATTCTCTGTGTCTCTTGTAAACTGCTTTGGAGGGTACTCTATGTACATATATGCATATGTGGACATGCATGAGAAATTAGAGATAGTTTTGTTGATACTTTAGAATATTTACCCAATTGCATTTTATACTGAAGTCTTCTCTTTTCTATATCCCCAGTTTGAGAGTTTTGTAAAATAATCTCTAGCTTACCAAAGGAAAATGCATTGGGTTGGCCAAAAAGTTTGCTAAGGTTTTCCTGTAAGATGTTATGCAAAAATTCAAACAAACTTTTTGGCCAATCCAATACCAACAAATGGCCTNCTTTAGAATATTTACCCAATTGCATTTTCTACTGAAGTCTTCTCTTTTCTATATCCCCAGTTTGAGAGAGTTTTGTAAAATAATCTCTAGCTTACCAAAGGAAAATGCATTGGGTTGGCCAAAAAGTTTGTTAAAGTTTTCCTGTAAGATGTTATGCAAAAATTCAAACAAACTTTTTGGCCAATCCAATACCAACAAATGGCCTCTCTGCACAAATGATGGAGTAGTTGTGTGTGTTCAGTCACTCAGTCATGTTCAACCCTCTGAGATCACATGGACTGTAGCCTGCCAGGCTCCTCTGCCCATGGAAATTTTCCAAGCAAGAATATTGGAGTGGGTTTCCATTTCCTTCTGACCCAGGAATCGAACCTGCCATCTTATTTCTCCTGTGTTGGCAGGTGGATTCTTTTACCACTAAGCCACCTGGGAGAAGTTGACATGGTCCCAATTCTATTCCCAATTGGTCCTCATCTCCTTCCCACCTTATTTTCTCTACTTGCCACTATGTTCTTTTGCAACTTGATGTCCACTGAAACCAACTCCTAGAAGCTGATTCTGTCCCTCCTGCACCCTTCTCTTTTGGGGGTCAGCTTTTCTCCTTTCAATGAAACCTTTCTCTACTTACTGTCATCTTTGACTCCTTTTAGTCAGGACCTCACAGTTGAAACAGGGAGATAAGTGATTGTTAGCTGTATTTCTACAACTAAATTACAAGAGCAAGAACTTTGGCTATGAGGTTTTATCTTTTAAAAACTCATCTGAAGTGGCTGGACAGTGCTGATACATGGTGAGCCCTCAACAAGCTTCTCCAGGTGGTTGGTTAGGGCTGCCTGTGTGTCTCTGCAAGAAGAGGGACTATACAAAATGGCACATTTACTAGTTTGGGGTCTCTTTGTCAGGCACTTTGAAAATGATCAACCCAGTAAATGGGGTGAGACCTGCCATCTGCCAGGCACACGCAGATTAAGAATCTTTAGTGAGGAAAGGCTCTTTAACATGAGGAACACTTTGGTGTCATTTAGCGCCTAGTTAGATCATGTGACGTAAATCATAAGCCAGGGCTCAAGTTATTCAGTGATCTTTTGAGTCTTATTGTTCTTCTGTCCTAAACAAACTCCGTCCTTTGCCCAACATCTGCTTTGTGCCACCCAACCCAGCCACAGCCTTTTCTC
>SJYV01005751.1:2333039-2383521 GCA_006410875.1 Neotragus pygmaeus | reverse complement strand
AAAAAAAAAAAAAAGCCAGTCAAATTCCGTTTACTCTTGCACAAGAGAGCCTCGGGCAAGGAAGGGATGGAGCTTGTGTAGTTCTGTGGGTTCATCATGGCAGACTTGCCCACCTTCCTCTGTAAACTAGGCTACACGAGACACACTTGGAAGGCACCCGAGACAGATGCAAGACAGCAGACAACAGTCATTGCCACGTTTGACTATTTTTGCTTTGTCTTTGGGAGCCTTCTCTTCCCCCAGCCCTCTTCCTGTTTCATACTCAAGGCTAAATCCTGTTGGCTTCTCTCCAGCCCCTAAAAGAGAACAGCTCACTCAACATTTGTCACCAGGGTTTTTGCCTCCTGAATCTAGCCTACAGAAATGTTTACTTGTCATCACTGATAGAGACGTAAAAGAGGAACAGCTGCCAGGGAAATGCAGATCTCTCCTAAAAATCTAGATGTCCATTCCTTTCGGAAAAGGAGGTCCCCATTGCTTCAGGCCAGCAATCAACCAGAACTGAGCAATGGTTCCCTTTCTAGACATTTTCCAGTCTGCCTCAGTCCCTATCATTCCCTATTGTCTCCCTGATTCAGGAGCCACGTGACAGTTACCCGCATGTTATTGTTTTCCATTTAGCGGCATTAAGAGACAGAGGAAACACCAGATCACTTCTCTTTCATTTCGGCTCCACGTCTGACCCCACAGACATCTGAATTTACTCAGACTCTGCTAGCAGATCTCCACTTTTCTTTCCCAGTCTCAGCAACTACTCCCTGTTAACCTGGTGGTTCCTACCTACTCTCCTGTCTTAAAATTTGGTCAAAAGCAATCTTGCAGCCTCGAGAAATCAAAAGAGGTGAGGCCACAGATTCAAAGAACAAGGTTAAGGAGAATACAAAGAAGGGAGGGGGGCTGCTGCTGGCATCCTGAAATACAGTACTATATCCCAGTGGAAGGGCCTGTGCCTGATGCTGAAGCTCCAATGCTTCGGCCACATGAGAAGAACTGACATTAGAAAAGACCCTGATGCTGGGAAAGACTGAAGGCAGGAGGAAAGGGGGATGACAGAGGATGAGATGGTTAGATGGCATCACCGACTCAGTGGACATGAGTTTGAGCAAGGTCCGGGAGATGGTGAAAGACAGGGCAGCCTGGCGTGCTGCAGTCCGTGGGATCCCACTGAGTAACTGACAACAACAGCAAAGGGCCTGTGCAGTCAGGGATGTGGCTTTAAACCACTTACTAACGGGCAGCTGTAAGGAAGTGGAAGAACTCAAGATTCTGGAGTCTATCTGCCTAGATTTAAGTCCATGCTTTGCCACTTCCTAGGTGTGTGATCTCAGGCAATTTACTTATCATAACAGCTTAGCTTCCTCAGCTGTAAAATGGTGTACCCCAGCCCTGAGAATTAAATGCAGTAATTCGTTTGAGTTAATACAGTATGCTTAGGAGAGTGCCTAGCACATAGCAGGTGCTCACTATTTGCTATCATTCTCAGCTATGTGGCCCTGGACTGTGACTTCTCTGATGGAAGAGGCTATTGTGAATTCTCAACGCTTGCCATGGTGTCTGGCACATAACAGAGATCCCTATGCTTCTTGAATGAATGGCCTGGAAGGATGAATAACTGCAGGAACTGGTTTCACCTTTCTAAGGCTCCTTTTCTCATCTATAGAATAGAAATGTTGTGTGAACATAAAAAATAACTTTTGTAAAGCATTGACTTTGCATCCTTTCATATAGCAGGCATTTAAAACAGTTTCATTCACTATAATAGTAAATTCTATTTACAACCTACTTACCAAGAATGAATGCATGCATGCGAGCTAAGTTGCTTCAGCCCTGTGCGATTCTGTGTGACCCTATGGACTGTATAGCCCACCAGGCTCCTCTGTTCATGGGATTCTCCAGGCAAGAATACTGGAGTGGGTTGCCATGCCCNTACCAAGAATGAATGCATGCATGCGAGCTAAGTTGCTTCAGCCCTGTGCGATTCTGTGTGACCCTATGGACTGTATAGCCCACCAGGCTCCTCTGTTCATGGGATTCTCCAGGCAAGAATACTGGAGTGGGTTGCCATGCCCTCCTCCAGGGGGTCTTCCCAACCCAGAGATCAAACCCATGTCTCTTACGTCTCCTGCATTGGCAGGCAGATTCTTTACCACTAGCGCCACCTGGGAAGCCCACTTACCAAGTATCAAGTGTAACAAGTATTAATTATACTTACCAAGTATAACAGGTATTAATTACACTAAAGCACTTTACATACATACTGTCTCATCTCATCCTCATAATATCATATCATAGATACTCTCTTACTTCTATTACAGATGAGAAGGCTGAAACACAGAGAGGGTAAGAGGCAGACCTGGGATTAGAAGCTATATTCATATTCATCTGACCCCACAGCCTGTCTCTCCTCTACACTCCATCCACTGCCTTTTCCTGTCTGCCAACCACCCGTAAACGACTGTAACCATAAAGTGAAGCGACTGATTTCCTAGCTCCCAGAAGCAGTCTTGGTGATGTTAGCCTCTTAAGAATCAGCTGGTCCCACACCATTTTCCTTTAAGCCAAATATTTCTGAATTCCCACTTCCAACAAGGGGCCTGGATCTCCCCAGACCTGACATAATCTGAGACCAGTATTACTCTGTTTGTTTCCCTTCTTTTCGCCAGTGTCCACACTGTACCAGGGCTCTTATTTGAGTGTGATTAGAGCATGTTCCAGCGGAACCCCTGAATATTACAGCTGGGAGGAACCTTGGAAATTGTCCAGTTCAGTCTGTTTGCTTCTTAAAGGTTTTGAAATCCCCCTCCCAGAGAGGGACAACTTGTAGAAAGCCGGAGAGAAGTCAGCAGAGCCAGGATCAAAGCCCCAGCTTCCTGCCCTTCTACATAGCTTTCCATCATGCCAGTCAGCGGGCAGGCAATACAGACCAAGGGACTTGGGAAGTTAAAGCAAAAACAACATACATACTATGCTGCACAAATATATGCAGCAAACATAGCAAACATCATCTTCAGTTTTTCTTGATGAAACAAGACACAGTCATTCCCCTTCCCAAGTAAAATAGTTAAGCCCGTGAAAAAAAACCTGTTTGCATTTTGGTGTGGGATTTGATCTTAGGATCTTCCAAGCAGAGGTTGCCAGCCAAAGCCCAGTGACAGCATGAAAATGACTTCCATTGGCCACCAGGGGGAGGGGATGAGTACTGGGAGAGCTCCACGCGAGCAAACACAATGCAGGTTACTTGGAGGGACTCATTTCCACTTCTCAAAGACTACACATGTTGACTACTCTCCTGGGCCCGAGAGGTGCTACAGAAGGGTGGGAAATGTTTAGTGCTTTCCTTTGCTAGGCTGAATTTCTATGTTTAGTTGCTCAGTCATGTCTGACTCTGCAGCTGATGGACTGCAACCTGCAAGGCTCCTCTGTCCCTGGGGATTCTCCAGGCAAGAATACTACACTGGGTTGCCATGCCCTCCTCCAGAGGATCTTCCCAACTCAGGGATTGAACTCAGGTTTCCTGCATTGCAGGCAGATTCTTTACCGTCTGAGCCACCAGGGAAGCCCGAGAATACAGGAATGGGTAGCCTATCCCTTCTGCAGGGAATCTTCCCAACCCAGGAATCAAACCGGGGTCTCCTGCATTTCAGGCAGATTCTTTACCAGCTGAGCTACCAGGGATTAATATGGGGGTCTGTAAAAGGGAAGAAAGAATCATTTGGTTGTTAAGTGTTTCAAATGTTAGCCTAGTTTTAACCCTGACCTTCACAACCTAGGCTTTTCTTTTGGTCTGTAGGAATTCATTCAGCACTGAAGAGTTTTCCTACTGTGTCTGCCTGTGATTTCCTTCTCTTCCTCCAAATAACAGGTTTTCCTGCACTCCACTCACCTTTTCATCTTTTGGTCCTCATTCCCCTACCAGAAGCATAGAATGCCTCTGCTGGCTCTTAGAAAACATAGGAGATAGGGCAAAAAAAAGATATGGAGTAAGATCTCTGGATCTTGCTTTTAGCTTTGCCTCTTTGACATAGGATATCATATTTAGAAGCCAGTGCTTATATTCTCCCTCATTTCCTATTTTTTCCGTCATTACAGAATCACCAAGAAAATAAAAGCTTAATATCCAGGAAAGTGCTTTGAACTTTGAAGCGGGCAAGATAAAATAAAATGCCTACTATGGTCTTTCACTTCTTCCCCTACTCTAGCAAGGTTTTTTTCTGCCCCTTGTTACCAGAGTCAATTTGAGCACTGCTTGGTCTATATTTTAGCATAAAACTATGACTTCAGAAAGGAAGGGCTTCCCTGGTGGCTCAACTGGTAAAGACTCTGCCTGCAATGTAGGAGACCTGGGTTCAATCCCTGGGTTGGGAAGATCCCCTGGAGAAGGGAACAGATATCCACTCCAGTATTCTGGCCTGGAGAATTCCATGGACTGTATAGTCCATGGGGTCACAAAGAGCTGGANGTTTGGCCAATCAGCTATGCTGGTAGGAGAACAAAGAACCGTCGGTATAAAAGTAGATGTGATTCAGAGGCTGGGGCTCTCGTCAAGACTCCACTGCGCTGGATGAGACGGGAGCCCTAGCTCGAGCTGGCAATAACCCTCTTTGTGCTTTTGCATTGCTGTGGACGTCTTATTCTCTCAGTTTTGGGGACTCGGACTTCAGGCATAGCAAAGGTGAGTCAGAAATACAATGAAAATAAAATCCAAAGTTACAAATATGACATTTACTCTATGATTGTATTAATTTTTCTCATTAATGTTTAAAATAATTAGTGACCGTAGATAAAATAGTTCAAATAATAAAAACGCAACATGGATGAGGATAATAAAAAAACTCATAAAAGGAGAACTTCACAGCAGCTAATTTTAAGGAAGATGTTCCCTTCTGTTTTTAACCCCACTTTCAGAAGTACCTGGGAGCTATGTGAATGCTAATCACAACTCTTGTTGAAACAAGAAATTCAGCCTCACAGCAAAATCTATACCAAGAAATCTATCAGGTAGATCTAAACGGTAGCCATTAAATTTATGAGACACTTAATGTAACTGCTCTCCAATACCTTTCTAGGAATCTCATGTTCTCTGTATTGTAGTCATGACTTTTTTTTGAAAAGTACAACAGAACATTTCAAAGTACCATCTGCTTCTGCTGCTTCTGCTAAGTTGCTTCAGTCGTGTCCAACTCTGTGCGACCTCACAGACAGCAGCCTACCAGGCTCCCCCGTCCCTGGGATTCTCCAGGCAAGAACATTGGAGTGGGCTGCTATTTCCTTCTCCAATGCATGAAAGTGAAAAGTGTAAGTGAAGTCGCTCAGTCGTGTCTGACTCCTAGCGACCCCATGGACTGCAGCCTACCAGGTTCCTCCATCCACGAGATTTGCCAGGCAAGAGTACTGGAGTGGTTCCTCCCACCCCCAAACCAGCTTCCTTCTGCTCTTGGCATATTGCTCTGAATGGGAAAAAATATGCAACCAAGAAACATTTAGACCTTCTCTCAATCTAAAGTGGCCACTTTAGTTACTCCACACTCATAGAGATATCAACAAGGAAAAGAAAAGAAAGAGAAGAAAAGGAAAGGAAAGGAAAGAAATATTTCTAACTTGCATTTGCTTTGGTGGTTCCCAGAGGCTAGCGAAGTTTGCTCCCCACCTGGATTTTCCAGGAAATCTGAGTACAATAGGATTTGATGACTCCCAGGAAAGAATCATACCCAAAGTTCCTCCTACCTGAGTCTGCTATTGACAAATGGATTTTCCACTATGAAAGAGAAATTACTTTTCTGAAAATGTTGTCCTTTTTTAAAATGTAAAAAAGCAAAAACAAGAAAACTAACACTAAGCAAATATCCACATGTAATACCTTAGTTGATCAATGATAACTGACAGAAGATATTGATTGGATGGAAAGATACCCATTTTGCTTTATATCTGGCTAGACCAGATGGCTCAAGTAGTAAATAAAGATTCTACCTACCAATGCAGGAGACAAAGGTTTGATTCCTGAAGATCCTCCAGGGAATATCCCCTGGAGGAGGAAATGGCAACCCACAGCAGTATTCTTGCCTGGATAATCCCATGGACAGAGCACTCTGGTGGGCTACAGTACATGAGGTCACAAAGAGTCAGACACGACTGAAGTGGCTGAGCACACATGCAGAGCAGGGTTTCTCCACTTCTGGACCTGGATAATACTTTGTAGTTAGGTGTGGGGAGGGAGCTGTCCTTGCTGGACCCAACATTCAGCAGCGTCCTTGGCCTCTAATCATTACATGCCAGTAACAACCCGGTTGTGTGACAACCAAAAATGTCCCTAAGGAATTCCCTGGCTGTCCACTGATTAGGACTCTGAGCTCTCCCTGCCAGGACCCCAGGTCAATCCCCAGCCAGGGAACTAATATCCCACCAGCCACGCAGCACAGTCAAAAGAAAAAAAAAAGTCTCCAGATAATGCTAACTGTCCTTGGAGGGGCAAAACTGCCCTTGATTGAGAGCCACTGGACTAGAGTTTTAAATGAAGTAAAGTTACTGATATATGCAACAACAGGAATGAACCTCAGAAACATTAGGAGTGAAAAAAGCCTCACACCAAAAGAATGTATATTGTATAATTTCATTTGTATGAAGTTCTAGAACAGGCAAAATCCACAGTGTTAAAAAGTAAAACAGTGGTTGCCAGTCGGGTCCAGGTAATGTTCTACACCTTGAACAGAATTTGGATTATACAAGTGTACATGTCTGTCAGAAGTCAGCAAATGTATGGGACTTCCCTGACAGTCCAGTGGCTAAGACTCCATGCTCCCCGTGCAGGGAGACCAGGTTTGATCCCTGGTCAGGGAACTAGATGCACCTGCCGCAACTAGAGATCCAGCATGCAGAAGCAAAGATCAAAGAGCCCATGTGCCCCAGCTAAGACCAAGTGGGATCAAATAAATAAATATTTTTAAAAATCTGAAAGACTTAACAACAAAGTTTTCTTTCTTTAAAAAGTTCAGTCCAGTTCAGTCCCTCAGCCGCGTCCAACTCTTTGTGACCCCATGGACTGCAGCACGCCAGGCCTCCCTGTCCATTGACAACTCCTGGAGCTTGCTCAAACTCATGTCCATTGAGTTGGTGATGCCATTCAACCATCTCATCCTCTGNCTGGAAAAGACTCTGATGCTGGGAGGGATTGGGAGCAGGAGGAGAAGGGGACGACCGAGGATGAGATGGCTGGATGGCATCACTGACTTGATGGGCACGAGTCTGAGTGAACTCTGGGAGTTGGTGATGGACAGGGAGGCCTGGCGTGCTGCGATTCTTGGGGTTGCAAGGAGTCAGACATGACTGAGCAACTGAACTGAACTGATGGTGTTTTGGCTTTTCATTCTATCCACCCTCTGAATTTCAGCACAGGGCCTGAAGGGACCCTTAGCAAAACACAGACTAACAAGGGAGGCACTCAACTATTCAAGGGTTTTGCCAATAAGTGCTGAGAATAACTGGCCACATTCCCTGCAAACAAGAAACTTGCTGACTCAGACGCCATCTTTTATTCTGCTAGAAATCAAGGCATTCTGCAAGACTGGAAGATGCAATTTTCAGGCAGGCTCATACCCAGTCATTTTCTCCACAATACGCAGTGTGTAACTAGCAAAGACAGATTGGTTCTGGATCCAAACTCCACCTCTACCACTTACTATAACAGAAGGGTGACTGTGGGTGAGTGAATCTCTCTGTACCTCAGTTTCCTCATAAGTAAAATGAAAGTAATATTTACCTCATGGGGTTGCTTTAAAGACTAAGTGAGTTAATATTTCTAAAGCTCTTAATGTTTGGTTAAAAATAAGGGCTACCGTAAAATGAAAATATAATGGTGGCACTGGTGTACACAATAAATAACTTAAGTGTCTAGCACATACTAGGGTTTAGTAAACTGTAGCTCCCTTCCCACATTCATTCCTATTAATAAATATGTTACATTTTTCCCTAGGGTTCAAATCCCAAAGAACTTTCCTCAAGCCTAGAAGGGTTTTACTTCAGGAAGGTGAGAAATAGCGCCTATAAGTGAAGGAAAAAGGAGATAGGTTATTTGGAGAGGGCTGGAAAGGAAGTAGGTTATTTGCAGGGGGCTGCGCTGCCACGAGAAACAGAAGTGTCTTTCTGTAAGGATTCTCCAGACAAAGGAAGAAAGGTGATCAGAAGGATCCGAGGATGAGGAAGGAGGAAAGGGACAGAGTTGTGCGATTCCCAGGGATCTCTGGTATCTCAGGGACAGCTTCCTGGGGGCAACGGTTTGGGGAAATCGAGGGAGGGCAGGAAGTGAGGGTGCGCACAGAGGGCGACCCAGGTTTGGGAGGAAGAGTAGGTTAGCAAAGAGTGAGAAGCTGGGAAAAGAATGGTTGGTGTGTGAGAAAGGTCTGGCACGGGGTCCTGAGGACGAGAAAAGGCAGTGAGAGTATTTTAGCAGTGAACTGAGTATGGGGCGTGGAAGAGGGCGAGCGATACCCAGACCTGCAGAGAAGAGGCGGGCTACAGCAGAACCGAGAGAAAGCAGGGGCGTGCGGGAGGCTTTTGCCACAGAATGCCACCCGGGAGGGGCAGAGGGGTAGCCATGGGAAACTGGGCACCGTGGGGGACCAGGGGGCATGTAGAACCCGGTTTTCACTGGGGAGGCGCTAGGAGGCCGCGGCCTGAGGGCAGCAGCGGGCTTTGGGGCGCTCTTACCCGCAATTCCTATTCCCCCGTCTCGCCCCCGCTCTGCCCCCAGTATAGCTCGCAACCACACTCGTGGGTCCCCTTCTCGAGAGACACGCTCCCTCTGGCTGCCAGACAACCCCTAACCAAACCCGAGCCTCTCCTAATTTGGGGTCCGCCCGGCCCCCCTATTTGCATATAGGGCTTTCCAGGCCTTCGATTGGCCCCTTCGGTAGTTGGCATGCCCCCCGCCTCTCGAATCCAGTTAACCGCTCGGAGAGAGAAGCGCCCGAGGTCGTCCCGGGAGACGCCGAGGACGCTGGGGCGCGGGGCCGCGCTCCGGGCGCGCGAGGCGCAACTACCGCTTGCCCTCCGCGGGTCCCCGCCTTACCGGATCCGCCCAGCCCTCCCAGGTCCGCCCCGCCCCCGGGTCCTAGGCGGACCCGGCCCGCGCCGTCCGGACGTCGTGCGCAGGCGCGGCTTGAACGTCGGGGGCCCAAGCGAATCAGAACGTCTGATTCTGGAGCTCCAGGGCCGTTAGTCGGTCCCCGCGAGAGGCGCCTTGGGCCTTAGGCACTCTGTAGAGGGTAAACATCCACTACCCGGAGCAGGAAACACCGAGCGGAGAGGGCTAGACTGAAACCCAAGTCGAGATCTCAGGTTGCCTGTGTAACCTCGGACAGCCGACGTGATCTGAGACTTCGCTTCTTTAGCAGTAAAACGGGTATCACAAGCCTGTGACGAACCGCTCAGGCTTATTGAATCATGATACATCAGAGAGTAGGGGCGGAGGGGGGGTTTCCTGACCCCGCCGCTGACCTGGCCAATAAGAAAGAGCCGCCCAGGGCTCAGGGGTTTTGACTTCTCAAAACAACACCTCGACTGTTCTCAGGTGGAGAATCAGAGTAGTGACTGGATTCAAATAATTGTGGTTTCCTAAAGTTTTCACCTGTCTGAGCTTAGAGTCCTGCCTGGAAAGAATCGGCAGCCAGTAAAGAATCGGACACGGCTGAGAGACTAAGCACAGCACAGAGCTGTTTTTGCCTGGGTTAATTCAGATTGGTGAAAGATTGAACAGAGGATTGATAGTAAGTCTTGAACCGTAGCGATTTTGAGAAACTCCCTTACGGATTGAACCGAGGGGGGATATATATCCCTCTTCGTTCCTGAAAATTTTCCAGATGCTCGACTTGATGCCATTGAAATGTAACTGCTTCTGTGAAAAAAGATCGTTTAGTCCCAAGGAGTAAGATTTATGTAAGACTTGGATCATTACTTTCTTTTCCAGCAATTGAGGGGAAACATGTAAGAAGAAGAAGCCCTCCTAAGAAAACCTGTAGTCAAAACAACTAAGAGAAAAGACAAAATCCACATCTGTGATGTGAAGCATGCCGAAGTTAGTCCAGGAGCTAAGTTTTAGCAGGTTCACTGGGAACTTTGTGCCCAGGACTTCGTGCCATGCTGTGATAGAATACTGGAGAAACAGCAGGTGAATGGACTTAAAAAAAAAAAAAAAAACCTTCAGGAGACATTTTACTTTAAGTTGGAAGTATTTGGGCTACAGCCGATGCAGAAAGAAATCCAATTTGAACTTCCCTGATATAAATAAACCAGAGTTTTCCAAACACCAGTGGTCACAACCTGGCAACCCCCTCCACCCATCCAGGAAGATCTCCAGTCAGGCAGGCACCACCCAGCCATTTGGAATGTCCATTTTCTTGGACATTCCAAAAAATTGTGTAAACAAGTCTCATTAGAGACTTCCATCCTTTGAATCCCTAACCACCCCCACTCTTATTAAACTGATGTCCAAACCTTAATCCCTAGCTATTTGAGGTAGTTACTACTGAATGCTCTGGTGTACATAAAAACTGTTACCTTTCAGACCTAAATTGGTAGAGGAAAAGTTTTCCTGCCAACACAGGACACCACCCCTTTACCTGCTGATCTGCTCAAGCAGGAGGCTAGAGGCAAAGGCATAGCTTAACCTGAAGCAGACACTAACATCCTGCTACTTGGTGCTTAAATTCACACTGGAGGGGCCCGAGGTGCACTCTTCCAGAAGAAGCCTCTCTGCCATCCTGTTCTCTTCCCTCTTCCCACCAGGTGGCCCTAGGCCATCTTGCCCTTCCCCCTCTCCAGGGTCTTGGGGATCAGGTGACCATCATCAACTGGCCACCCAACAGATGCTTCCCTAAGACCAACTGTCCCAGCTCTTTCCCCTCCCCCATCCCGCCTCTTTCTTTCCCCGGTGTCCTACCAATCTGTTCTGGCAAGCTCACGCTTGCTTTGGTCTCCAGTCCCTCTGGAGTAATATTGTGATGGAAATGAGAGAGAGGATGCAGGAGGGAGCCACAAAGATTTACAGCTTCCAGAGGGCTTCCATTAAAATCCCTGACAACGGGTTATTTATGAGAGGGTTGGCCGCAGTGGGAGCTAATAGGCCAGAGCCTGGCACTGCTGTCCTTTCAGGGGTAATGACAGGAACAAACAGCGTGAACAGTAGAGCTGCCCCCACTGGAGAGCAAAGCAGGGTTCAGCCCCCTCAGGCATCCCCTCCAGGGCCAGAGAGTGACAACCAGGAAATCTGAGAGCATCGGCGAATTGTAACAGACAAACCAGAAACAGGAAAACCCACATGACCAACACTGGGGTTTTCTGAGCCTAGGTGTGAAGGTTAAAGCAGTGTGTTAGAGGGTCCTTGCAGTCCTCAAAAAATGTAAACTATGTCCCCTCCATACACACTCTTTGCTCCAACTAAGAAGCAAAAGTGTGTGAAAAAATACAGGTCTGAAGCTGTTGTTTGTACTGTCTTTTTGTTCCTAAGGCACCCACCTGACTAAATAAACCAAAGACAATAACAGAACCCTCAGAAGTTTATTTACAGTTGACACACACTCTGTTTCCCAGTTTGAGACACTTCCTTTAAGTAATTAATGTAAAAAGATAGAGTGTCCTGTTTTGGGTCCCCTGATTCAAGATCCAGCCTAGAAGCCCCTTCTTCTTGTGCCAATCAAAAGAAAGTACTGGTATATGTACCGGGGATGAAGTAGGAAATAGAAATGATGTAATGTATTAGGAAATATTATAGAGGTATATCCAATCACAGAAGTCTTGTTAAATCAGAAGAGATCTTAAGAACTCCCCTGGTATATCTCTTTTGCAGATGAAGAAAAGAGAGGCCCGGAAGAATATGATGCCTTGGCCAAGGCCTTGCAGAGTTTCATAGAGAACTGCTCTTTCCTTCACATACTTCTTACTACTGTTATTGCTGAAACAGAAACAGAAATTGCTGTCCAGCACCTCTTCTGATGTCTCCCGTTTTGATATGTATCTGATAAGGCTCAGAGAGGCCTAGGGAGTAGGGCTGCTTGCCCAGGAGCAATGGAGCTTCCGGCTTCTGTTTTTATTTTGTCCTTTTTCATCTTCCCTCTGCCTTCTGGGGGAAACACCTTTCCCTGAAAGGAGCTATTATTCATGATTGTTTTCACGGCACCCCTTTTTTTGGTGCAGGTGCGTTTAGAAACAAATTCCATAGAAAGTGGCCCTGACTGCAGAGGAAATAACAGGTACATTACTTGAACTTATGTGTGCAGGGCAGCTTGCTAGATGCCTTGGAGACACCAGACGCACACATTTGTAAGTGCACTAAAGTAAAGTGAAGTCGCTCAGTCGTGTCCAACTCCGTGGACTGTAGCTGGCCAGGCTCCTCCGTCCATGGAATTTTCCAGGCAAGGATACTGGAGTCGGTTGCCATTTCCTTCAAGGGATGTTCCCAACCCAGGGATCAAACCCGGGTCTCCCACACTGAAGGCACTACTACATGTAGCAAAAGGATCCTGTATAGTCAGAGTTACCTTTTTATTTTCCTTCAAATTGTTTGGAATACTCATTTCCCACTAATACTTCTTTTATAGACTCCGTACTATGTACCCATGTATGTGGGTGAAATGAGTATATAGGATGGAGTCTTCTCACCTACACATTGGTATCATTTTATATGACTTCCCTGGTGGCCCAGTGGCTAAGAATCCACCTTGCAATGCAGGGGACGCAAGTTCCATCCCTAGTCAAGGAAGTAAGATCCTACATACCACAGAGCAACTAAGCCTCTGTGCTACAACTGGAGAACCCACATGCTGCAACTCCTGAAGCTCACATGCTCTGGAGCCCTTGTAACACACTTACTGAGCCTGCTCACCACAGCTAGAGTCCATACACCACAACGAAAGAGTCCACATGAGACTACGAAGATCCGGGATGCAGCAACTAAGACCTGTCAAAGCCAAATAAACATTTATTTATTTATTTATTTTAAAAAATAGTAACGATAGTCAAATTCAAGAATTTCAGAAGGAGTTAAGCAAATGCAGACTCTTTGCTTTTTAAAAGTTGTCATGCTTCCGGTTCAGTCCTTGGTTGAGGAACTAAGATCCTGTATGCTGCACAGCATGGCCAAATAATAACAATAATAAGTAAATGTTGAATAACTTAAATATTCAATGGTTAGAGAATGGGGAAGAAAGCTGTAGTAGAATCACTTATGTAACAACAAACAAAAAGACTCCCAATCATTATGAAGTTTTGCAGCAGTATACAAAAGTTTTTTACCTGATAATAGTAAGTGAAAAAAATTTATAAAGACTATGACTAAATTATGTCAAATATGTATTTGTATGCATCAAAAGTTTAAAATATTAAGAAAATGTTCACCAGAAAAGGGAAAACCATGACTCACACAGCTATAAAAGTGAATTTGAACTCATGTTAAAGATTTTAGCTCATTCAGTGAAGATAGATGGTTCAGCTAGTTCAAAAAAAGCAGCAAAATTTGTCTGATTAAAAAGAATTGCCAGTGCAAATAATCAATAACCAAACTATGATAGGAATAAAAAAGAGTTATATTTGAGCCAACCAAGAGACAGATAACTCTGAGAAAATTCTCGGATAACTCTGACAAACTTCTTTGGAGAAACAGTGTTATATCTTTTCAGATCAAAAAAACATCAAACAAATCAGGGATACATTCCTTCAAGGTTAAAAAAAAAAAAAAACAAATATCAGGATGCACACAGCAAATCAGTATGACCTTGGCACCTGGGAAGGGAATCTTCTATCAAAGGAGTACCAGCATTGTTGTTCCAGGGACTTTACTTTTAACATGTGCTGTGCTTAGTTGCTCAGTCACATCTGACTCTTTGCAACCTCATGGACTGTAGCCCACCAGGCTCCTCTAGGAAAAGAATAATACATACTATGACAATAAATCAGATAGTTGTCTATGAAGCAAAGTGGAAAAATTGACTATTCCTGGGGGGAGCCAACTAGACAGATCATTTAAAAAATCAGTCTTTCTTGCATCTTATAACCATTTTGCCTTTGTGGGAAAGACTGCTGAGAACCTAGGAGTTTCTAAATTCTGCGGGGATCAGGTAAAAAGAAAAGTGCTTTAATTCTGCTTCATTTCAGTTCAGTTCAGTTCAGTCGTTCAGTCATGTCCAACTCTCTGTGACCCTGTGGACTGCAGCACACCAGGCTTCCCTGTCCATCACCAACTCCCCAAGCTTGCTCAAACTCATGTCCGTCAAGTCGGTGATGCCATCCAACCATCTCTGTTGTCCCCTTCTCCTCCTGCCTTCAACCTTTCCCAGAATCAGTGTCTTTACCAGTGAGTCAGTTCTTTGCATCAGGTGGCCAAAGTATTGGAGCTTCAGCTTCAGCATCAGTCCTTTCAATGAATATTCAGGACTGATTTCCTTTAGGATTGACTGGTTTGATCTCCTTGCAGTCCAAGGGACTCTCAAGCGTCTTCTCCCCATCCAGTTAAAAAGCACCAATTCTTCAGTGCTAAGCCTTCTCACATGAATTCTGCTTATAAGGGTATAATTTACCAAATTGCTATAAGCCATAATTAGTTTAAGGAGAAAAGTTCCCTTATATCTGGAAAACAAAGATTAGAAGTCGGCAGTATTTCAGATAAAAGTCACAAAAATCATAATCATATTTACCAATTAGTCAAATCCCATGTAGCTGATTTTTGTCCTGCGTGAGTTTAGTTTTTCCTTTAGTTTTGTTGAACTCGTCTGGTGATTGAGGATGATAATGACAGTAATAATTTTAAGAAGTTTGTGAGGTTTTTTTTTTAAGACTCTTATGTTGGAAATTCTCTAGCAGTCCAGTGGTTAGGGCTCTCTGCTTCCACTACAAGGGGCATGAATTAGATCCCTGGTCAGGCAACTGAGATCTTGCAAGCTGTGCAACACAGTCAAAAATAAATAAATAGAATAAAAAAGAAGACAACTATGATTTTCCCAGTGAAGTAGGTGCCTTGATAACTGGAAAAAGCATACTCCACATGGAAAATACATTTTCTAACAGTTTCTTTGTCACTATGAGGATGGGTTTCCCATAGCCTCAATTGTTTAATTTATAGCTATTGTTTACCCATCTTAATTTCTCCGATTTGGGAGCAGACTGTTGTCATGTTCCAAGGACATCAGGATGGCAAAAGTTCAACAATGAAGGGTTCATTTTTACGAAGGTAGAATGGACTTTATCTATAGTGCCATAACCTTTACAGATTCTGTTCTCTTTGCCTTTGTGTGAAAGTCATTTCCCTAATACTTGGGTTCAGTCCCTTTAGTGCAAGCCTTAGTTTTGATGACAAATGGCATTTGAAAAAGCTTTTAACTGTTAAATCTGAATGAGCTCCTTGCTAAGTAGAGCATTCTTGGCTGTAGTTTCTTCCCTTTCATCACTTTAAATGCCATTCCCTTCTGGTTTGTAGAGTTTCTGCTGAGAAATTAGCTGATAAACTCATGGGTGTTCCCTTGTATGTTGTCATTTTTCCCTTTTTTCTTTTAATATTTTATCTTTGTCTTTGATTTTTGTCAGTTTGTTTACTATGTGTCTCAGTGTGGTCTTCCTTGAGTTTATCCTGCATGGGACTCTCCGTACTTCCTGAACTTGGTTGACTACTTCCTTTCCTATGTTAGAGAAGTCTTCAGCTATTATCTTTTCAAATATTTTCTCAGGTCTTATCTCTCTCTCTTCTTCTAGGATCCCTCTAATGCAAATGTTGGCGTGTCCCAGAGGTCTCTTAGGTTGTCTTCATTTTTTTTCCATTCTTTTTTTCTATATTCTGTCTGGCAGCAGTGATTTCCACCATTCTCTCTTCCAGATTACCTTTCCAATCTTCTGCCTTATTCTGCCATTGATTCCTTCTAGTGTATTGTTCATCGCCATATGTTTGTTTTTTAGTTTTTCTAGGTCTTTGGCAAACATTTCTTACATCTTCTCCATTCTTTTTCTGAGATCCTAGATCATCTTTACTATCATTATTCTGAATTCTTTTTCTGGAAGGTTGTCCGTTTCCACTTCATTTAGTTGTTTGTCGGATCTTATCTTGTCCCTTCATCTGGGACCTAACCTTCTGCTTTTTCATTCTGATTAACTTTCTGTGTTGTGGTTTTTGTTTTAGTTGCTGTGGGATTGTGGTTCTTCTTGCTTCTTTTGTCTGCCCTCTGATGGAGGAGGCTAAGAGGCTTGTGTAAGCTTCCTGGGGAGGGACTGGCAGAGGGAAAAACTGGGTCTTGTTCTTATCTGCTGATGGGTGGGGTTGTGTTCCCTCACTGTTAATTGTTTTGCCCTAGGTGACCCAGCCCTGGGGTCTAACAGGCTCTGTGGTAGAGTTAATGGAGACCTCCAAGAGGACGTAGACCAAGGGGCACCTTCCAGGCCTACTGCTCCAGCGCCCCCATCCCCATGGAGAGTCACCGCCGACCCACACCTCCACAGAAGACCCTCCAACACCAGCAAGCATGTCTGGTTCCGTCTCTTGTGGGGTCATTGCGCATTTCCCCTGGGTCTGGGTGAGCTCAAGATTTTGTCTGTGCCTTTCAGAAGTGAAGTCTGTTTCCCTTAGTCCTGTGGAAGTCCTGTAATTAAATTCTACTGTCCTTCAAAGTCAGATTCCCTGGGGATTCCCAGTCCCTTTGCTGGATCCCCAGGCTGGAAAGCCTGACATGGGGGTCAGAACCTTCACAACAGTGGGAGAACTTCTTTGGTATTATTGTTCTCCAGTTTGTGGGTCATCCACCTGGCAGGTATATGGGATTTGATTTTATCATGATTGTGCCCCTCCTACCATCCTGTTGAGGCTTCTGCTTTGTCTTTGGATTGGGGGTATATTTTTTGGTAGGTCCCAGCATCCTCCTGACAATGGTTGTTCAACAGCTAATTGTGATTTTGGTGCTCTGGCACCAAAGTAGAAGGTACATATCCTTCTACCCTGTCACCTTGGAGGTTAGTTTTTTGTTATGTTTAGAAATATTTGATTTGTAGGTGCTTATGCTGAAGTCAAGTAAATATAGCTCTTTTATAAATTAGATAATATCATCTGAAGTTAGAAACATATCATATTTATAAGACACACAGATATACACATACATCCAGATAGACACACAGAAAGATCTCATAGTGTTCTTGCTTGAGTTTAAAAGGCTTCTTCCCTCTCCCACCTTCTTTTTTCAATTTTAGGTTCTACTAATTGAGCCAAGGGCGCTCTCCTGGTGGCTCAGATGTTAAAAATCCGCCTTCAATACAGGAGACCCAGGTTTGATCTCTGGGTTGGGAAGATGTCCTGGAGAAGGGAATGTCTACCCACTCCAGTATTCTTGCCTGGAGAATTCTGTGGACAGAGGAGCCCGACAGGTTACAGTCTGTAATAGCCCATGGAGTCCCAGAGTCAGACACGACTGAACAACTCACACACATACTTAAATACTTGCAAGTACTGGCTCCACATCAGTGGTACATGAAGCCGGCAGTTCAGTGGGTGGCTGTCTGTCCATGAGCTGATAAGCTTTAGAAGCATAGTTTTTCATTTTTTTAAAAAGTTTAATTTTACTATAACATATACATCTTTCCAATTTTAAGCCATACTTAAAAAAAAAAAAAAGTCAGCCAACCTAGTTCATTCCAAAGTTTCTTCTAGGTCTTTCCTGCCTAGAAATTACCCCTTGGTCCCTGCCTAGGAATTTCCCCTATGATTTCTGTCTAGGAATTCTCTGTAGGTTGCTTTCATGTAGGAAATGAGCTGTTACCCCCTTAAGATTACAGATCTTGAGATAACAGCTCAAATAAAAGTCATGGATTATCATTTAATAAAAGGATATCCAGATATCAGGGAAAACTCACCAAAGCATCTGAAGAGTGCTGTGAGGCAGAGGTGGGGTGGGGATGGGGGTTCCTCAAGGGGCTCGGTACCAAGCACCAGCCCAAAGTAAGATACAGGTGACCTCAGACCAGCTTTTCTGATATCCTGCCAACTACCTCAAGGATTGTCAATGTAAATAATTAATAACCAAACTGTAATAGGAATAGAAAAGAGTTATAGTTTAGCCAAATTGAGGACTATAACCCAGGACACAGCCACTCAGATAACTCTGAAGAACTGCTCTGGAGAAGCATGGTTTTCCATACAGTTTTACATCTTGTCAGAACAAAGAATATCAAACAAATCATCAGGGATACATTCCTTCAACTTAAAAAAAAAAAAAGCAGATCAGCACATACACAGCAAGTTGGTATGGTCTTGACACCTGGGAAGGGAGTCTTATCATCAAAGGAGTTCAAGCATTGGTGTCCTAGGAAGGGAGGCACTTAATTTTTATGGACATTTTAAACTTTTGGTCACTATACCATTTTCTTTTATGGCAAAACAGATATATAATATATGTTTGATAGGCCACTAACAGCATAAAATGCAAGTTAAGTCATCTAGAAGCCAGAATGATCTCCCCATACCTCAATATGTGAAAATGTCTTCCATTAGAATATTGAACAGAGTTGCAAGCAGAGGCAAACTGATTTTTTTTTTTCCACAAGAAAAGGAAGGAAAACAATCAAACCTCTATCAGACAAGTCAAAATTACCTGTCCACAAATTACTTAAAATTTACAGAATTGTGAAATAACTCCTATTGAATCGATTTGAATCAACTAATTAAAGGAAGAGTGTGCAACAGGCACATTTTTCTCTATAGATGGCAGTCTTGAAAACATGAGTGGAATTACAGAAATTTTTTTTTTTGTTTACTCAATGTACTTTATAAACACAAATATATGCCTCCCAAATTTTTAACAGGACATTCCAAAGCACCCTTAAATATTAACATCCCCTGACGTTCTAAGTAGGTGATTGGTTTGCCAGCACATTTTAGAAACACCTGATTAATGTGGGGCATGCCTGGTTCTGGTTTCTCTTGAAGTTTGTGAAACACCATACTTGACATAATTTTTAGTTGCCTTCTTGCCATTGATTACTCCTTCTCTTTCTCAAACCTGGGCATACAAGCTATCTCTACATTGTAAGTCACCAAACTGTAGAGTCTCTAGATGGTTACAGAGATAGCAAGCTTCAGGGATAAAATTCCTCTCACCTTCCTTTTCCATGGAGTTGACAGTCCAAAGGCCAGAGGAGTCACTGGTTTCTGGGTAGGACTGGGCAGGACTAGAGGGTGAAGGTGAGAGCAGCAGGAGCTAGTGGGGCACCTTCTCTGAGGTTGCCCCTGCTTCTACTTTCCAAAGTCCACAGTCCTGTCACCCAGCTCCAGCAGATCTGCACTAGCTGGGACAGTGGTCACATAAACCTAGTTAAATTTACATTAAATAAAACTCTGGGTCCCAGTTGTAATAGCCATATTTCAAGTGTTCTATGTGGTGTACATGTGGTGAGTGGCTCCTGGACCCAATAATGCAGATAGAGGACATTTCCATCATTACAGAGAATTCTGGTAACGGCACCACTGCCGTTGGCCAATGGCCATTTCCTCCCTCCATCTCAAATTCCCCTCCCATCCCTTTTTCTGCCTGCCACATTTGTTATTCACATAAATCAATCATCTGACAAACACTCTCTCTTTGACCAAACTCTGCTTTGGCTCCTCTGAGCCCTTTTCTTAACTCGGCCTCATACTTGGGCTTCTGTGTCTATCCTTGCCAAGTCCAGTTTCAGCAAAAACCCTAAGTTGATTCAGAAAGAATCCTCCACCCTGATATCTAATCAGTTCCTAGCCTGAGCTCGGCAAAAATCCTGTTAAGTCAGTTCAGCAATAAGCCTCATTACCCTTGGTATCAAGTCCTTTTAGTAGTTGTGCATCTACTCACCCCCTCACTTTGCTTAATGGCTATGAATTCCTATGTGTCCTTACTGTATTTGGAGTTGAGCGCAATCTCTCTCCCCTGTTGTAATGTTTCTATTGTAATAGCTCTGAATAAAGTATTGTTATCATTTTAATAGACTTCCGAATAACTTTTTCTTTAACACTTCTTTGAAAGCTTCCTTCTTGGCCCTAGGAAAAACCAATTTTGTTTTAGCACCATAACAATTCTCCTAAAGCCAATATCATGGTATTAAACTCATTTATGTGTTTGTCTTCCCTTACAGATTACTGAACTCTCATGAAAAATACAGTGAGTATAGCGATTGAGTACACTGGAGTCAGAATGCTGGATTCAAAGCCTTCTAATGGCACTAACTAGCTGTGTGGCCTTGGGGCAAGTAACTTTATTTCTCTAAGATTCAGTTTTATCAACTATAAAATGGGTATAGTAAAAGTGCTTCTCTTATAAGGATTAAATGAGATAACCCACTGTGTCAGGCACAGAGTAACCTAATCTCCAGTCTTAGTTAGCCCCCATATCTAGCAGTTGAAAACAGAAGTAGAAGATTTTCTTTGTAGGTCTAAATATAAATTCTCATTTCTTTAATATTCAGTTATAAAGGATTGTACTTGCAGCCTTCCCTTGACACTTAAATTGGAAACATCAGACTGATCTGTTTCTTCTATACTGTCTAATTTAGCTCCCCAAACTATCAAGAAAACAACCAGTTGATAAGATATAACTTGAGTTTATTCTTACCACAGTAAGGAAGACTACCACCTCAACAGTAAGCTGTGTGTGTGTAGGAGGTGTCAACTCTTAGTGCATTTCAAAAGACTAGTAAGTAACATTAATGGAAATATATCCAGGATTCTGAGATCACTCACCACAGTAGACAGAGTTTTAGATAGGAGAGTATTATTTTGGTAACTCAGAGGTAATTAGAACTTTCAAGAGAAACTCCACTCCTGGGTTTACTCATCATTTCCCACCATCCTTTCATCTCAGTTGAGTGCCAGGAATCTTGTGAGAAGGCAGAATTAGAAACACTCATTCTCCTGCCTGAAGTGGCTCAAGTGGCTTCGGGGGCATAAGTTCCCTCGTTAAATGACACAGAAAAGTTACCTTTCAGATTTAGATAGATGCTGCACCTTGGAGAAGGGGTACTTCTGAATATAATCTTCCATAGTCAGCACGTTCCATGTTAAGAAATAATTATCCTGACATGATAAAAGAGGGACTTTTGCAATGTGTACATTACACTAAAGGAGAGAGATTGTTGCTGCTAAGTCACTTCAGTCGTGTCCGACTCTGTGCAGCCCCGTAGACGGCAGCCCACCAGGCTCCGCCGGCCCTGGGATTCTCCAGGCAAGAACACTGGAGTGGGTTGCCATTTCCTTCTCCAATGCATGAAAGTGAAAAGAGAAAGTGAAGTCGCTCAGTCGTGTCCGACTCTTCCAAGTGGATGGAAAATTACGAAGAGAAGACATCAAGGTGGGGGGATTGTTGCTAAACCTACTTACAGGAGTCTTGCTGAAGACAGGCCAGGGTTTCATCAGAAAAGTGGGGGAATTTTCTCTAAACTGACTTAGCAGGAACTCTTGCTGAGTTTATTCTTAACCCAATTAGGAAGAGCACTACTTTGACAGAGTTAACATTAAAGAATAATTTCTTCCTAGAGGGGAAATGATGAACCACAAACTAGGGCACCCAGGGAGATTGTTGGGTCTCTCTGGGCAGGTGGGAGGCATGATTAAATGCCAAAGGCATTCTTATCTGTAAGACTCTTAATGAAGGATTTTGTGGAGGCAGGAGAAAAATAAAGATGATCTTTCAATGGCCCTTCAAATGTATGGAGCTTTCTCATTCAAAACGGAATTTTTTTTTTTTTAAGTAAATGTCTCGTCCTAGGGGAAGAAATAAGCTCCTTCGGATGTGGTTGCTGCTCCAGAACACACAAGGTGACAGAAAACTCTGGAACCCGTGCACCTGAGCACTACAAGTCCCGTAAAGCACCGCGGTGAGGGCGGGACTTGCTGACCGTTATGACGTGATGGGCGGGGTCAGACAGGACAGCAAGTCCCTGGGTTTTTAGCCCCGCCTCTGCTCCCCTCTGTGCCCTGTTGCTGTAGCACTGCCGCAGGCTGCAGCCCCTGGTGAGTCTCTGGCGTGAAGGTGGGCAATTAGGGACAGTTGGGCCCTCAGGTTCTCCGACTTCACACTTTCAGTCCTGAGAAAGGGCCGTGGGCTAGCGTATGTGCGGTTGGTTTCGGTTTTCACCTCCTTTCATCTTTCTAGGGTGACCGTAAGAGGGTGTGACGTCATGGGCCCCCTGGAGCCTCTCCGCGGCCTTTGGAGGGTTCCGGGCAATTTTCTACCGAGGAAGGCAGGGCTTCAGTGCCCCGGCCGCGTGGGCGGTCCCTGGGACAGAAGGAATCCTCTGACCCGAGTGAGGGTCTTGAAGTCACGGCGTCATGCCCCCCTCGCCGGCCGAGGTCATGCTGGCTCCTTAATTCCCGTGGTTGACGTCATCGTCACCGCGGTCGGCTTGGTGGCAGAAGCGGGACCCTGCCCAGTGACCCTAGGCAAGTTACTTTCTCTTTGGGTCTCAGTTTCCCCTTCCTAGTCACTGAAGCCCCCTTCGTTCAGTTGCCGTTTGTAATTGGAGGAGATGTTCTAGACAGTTGAGAAGAGAGAGCAGCTGGAATGCGGTGACCTGCTTCTTTACCATCGATCTCCTGTAGTCCTTCCCCCCACCCAAGACTCCCCCCTATTTAGTTCGGGGGCTAATGTTTCCACTTTTATTTATTGAGTTCAACCCTCCTGGACATTTAAACTTTTTTCTATCCCTCGGATTCTTTGCTTCTGATGTAAGCCAACAAGTAGCCATGGTTGGAGCGGAGTAGAATAATATAAAAGCTATATAACAACTACACTACTGTAAAAACCTTTAAAAGCAAAAGACTTTAATACAGTAGACCTTTCTAGATTATGTAGATGATTAAGGAATATCCTTAATGATTAAAGAATATCCAGATGACTCACTTTCACAGATGCTTTCAGAAGGCCTCTATCTGAAAGTCTACCTTTTTGCAGAAATAACATCTGTGGAGTGGAAAGGACTCTGAGAAGGGTAGTAAGAGTTACACAACACTAACACATCCTGCCGACTTTGGAGTCAGAGTACAAATAGGGCTCTTCTTTTGACTGTGCTTATTGATATAATACCATGCTTCCTCATTTTCTTATATGAAGACAGTTAAACTCTGTCTTTACTTCCTTCTTCCTTCACTTGGGATCATCGTTGTAGCCAGAAAGTTTCTTAGAGATATTCTTGCCTGATCCATGCATTTTTACAGATGAGGAAACTGAAGTTTAAAAAGTAGTGTGACTTGGCCAAGATCTCAGAGCTAGTTAGTGGCAGAAGTAATGGACCCAGGTCCCTTGGCTCCTAGCTTAGTTCCCTTTCTGCTACACACCAAACACTGTCACTACCCTTGTCACTTCAAGGGTTAGCATAATCACCCTCTTCACAGAAAAAGTATAAAATCTCAGTAAAGTAAAATGAAAGAAAATGGAGATTGAGTACACATTGAGCTTTTTGCAGTTTCTCTGGTTGCTCAGAACTGTTTCTCTGTTTTTCCTTAGTACTTTTGGCACAGTGATGTGGTATAAGGGATGAAGGCTGCTTAGAATAAGCTGGGTAACAAATCCAAACAGTTATTAGTGAATTAGGTATTAAAAGTCTCCTGGGGGTATGAAATTTACTTAAGTCACTTGAAGATTTTAGGTAAGGAACTAGAATGAACTTGGAAAATTTGGATTAGAGCAAGTGGCTGTAATAATCTGAGGACCAGTGACTATGTATCTTTGCTTTTGCTCCCCATCTCAGGGCCATATACACATCCATAATAGCTATTGTCAGTGTTCTCTAAAGGGTAGTTTTGTGGAATCATCTCTTCCAAGGCCAGGGGGAATGGGATTCAAATCAGTTCATCCATTTTGCTAATTGCTAGTAGTTTAGAAAGTTAAGTAAGCAGAAGGATGAAGGAATTGGGTTGAATGTGTGTTTTGTTTTTAACGGTTCCCAAATGAAGAATTGATTAGCATTTCTCTCTGGGCTTTGGATGCATTTGCTTTCTGTGAACTAATCCAGGGAAACTTATCTATAGTCTTCATTTCTCATGAAACATGTGCCCACTGGTATAAAAGGCTAACATAAAAATGTTAGACATTTGTGTGGTAGAATTTTAGTTTTGTTTTTTTTTTAGTAAGGTTATTCTTCCTGATTTAGCATAATGAGCAAAATTCTTTGGGAAAATTGGTAAGATGATTTGGTTGAATATTTGCATTGTTAGAATCTAATCAGAAAGTTTAAAACATTTTTTAATTTTTTTGCTAAAAAGTGTTATCAGTGTAGTTTACAGATTGATTCAGAAAGAGCAGGAGTAGAACTGGCTTTTTTGTTCCTTTTCTTCAGGGAAATATAAGAGAATCTGTGCCCTCATGGAACAGTTAGGAGATGTGTATTAATCTTGAGATGCTCATTAGATGAAAATGTGTCAGGTGTTCTTAGAAGCAAGGAGCCAATTCAGGAGACTCATTTTAAAATACATTGCCTTCCTCCTCTGAGAACCTTAATCATATCGGAAACTGAGATGAAAAAAGAAGTAACTATGTCAGGGTTCCATCTATTGGCCTTGAAATCAAAAGGCTTGCTCCTTGGAATAAAAGCTATAGCAAACCTAGACAACATATTAAAAAGCAGAGACATCACTTTGTTGACAAAGGTTCTTATAATCAGAGCTATGATTTTTCCATTCTTATAATCAGAGCTATGATTTTTCCAGTAGTCATGTATGGATGTGAGAGTTGGACCATAAAGAAGGCTTAGCGCCAAATAATTGATACCTTCAAATTGTGGTGCTGGAGAAGACCCTTGAGAGTTGAGTCCCTTGGACTTCAAGGAGATCAAACCAGTCAATCCTAAAGGAAATCAAATGCTGAATATTCATTGGAAAGACTGATACTGAAGCTGAAGCTCCAGTACTTCGGCCACCCGATGCAAAGAGCCAACTCACTGGAAAAGATGACGCTGGGAAAGATTGAGGGCAGGAGGAGAAGGGGACGACAGAGGCTGAAATGGTTGGATGGCATCACTGACTCAGTAGACATGAGTTTGAGCAAACTCTGGGAGATAGTGAAGGACAGGGAAGCCTGGTGTGCTGCAGCCCATGGGGTCACAAAGAGTCAGACATGACTTAGTGATTGAACAACAAAGATTCCATTGGCTGTATACTCGAGCCTCAGAGCTTCAGCTCTGTCATGTCATTTTGCGTACATATGCAGTCATTTCTTCAGTGTTCTGTTCTGAGCTTATAGATTGATTGTTTTCTAGTAAAGAAAGAGAGGCAGTACCAAACTCCCGTACCCTTGACTGGTCCTGCCTTTCAGAGTAGCATACATTTGCAAAACAGCATGCCAGAGTTTGAGTGTGTGGAAGGCAGGTAATGGAGTGTGAATTTTATGGGTCCTTAAGGAAATCAAATCTGTGCCTTTTATTTTTTTGGCACCATGCCACTTGAACCAGCTCTGCCCGCTGAACCAGCTATACCGAGAACTGACATAACACTTGGAGATTTTCATCTCTTTACCCTACTTTATTTTTTATTTTTTTGGCCACATCGTGTGGCTTGTAGAATCTCAATTCCCCAACCAGAGACTGAATCCCGGCCATAGCAGTGAAAGCCCAGAATCCTAACCACTTAGCCATGAGCAGCTTGCTCCTCACTCTGTTTCAGAAAAGAGAAAACTGAGAAACAGCAGCTTCTCCAAAGACACCAAACAAATTAGGAGCAGGGCTAAAGACAAGAATTAGTGCCACCATCATACACACCATTGTTTATCTACAAAGTTCCTTCCTTTCACTTTTTGATGAATTACATGCATATTTTATTCATTCATTTATTCTGTGAGTTCTTAGTTAGTGGTTACTATGGGCTAGCATTAGTGTTGTATATACAGTTAAGATAGTGTTATGAAGGAAAAGAACAGAGAGTATGATGGTACTTAGGTTAATTGAGAGACGGGGCCTGAAGTCACTCTTACTGGAGGTATTGATCATTATCCATGGTAAAGCACAGATCAAGTTCCATGCTTGGATAANCCATGTCTCTCTCTATCTCTAACATTCCCCCTGCCACAGACACATACACTCACTCATTTACTCACGTACCGTAATGACAAATTGTCCTATTTCCAGAGACGGGAAATAAAGGTCAAGCATACGTTATTTACACTGCAGAGTTCCAGCCTCAGTGACCTTTGTTTTGACACCTCAGTATGTCATGTGCTTGTTTGCCAACACTGTTCATCCTGAAATCAGACATCATTCTTGACTGCAATATGTAGGAACTGGTGCTAATTCACATCCCTCATCAAATTCCTTCTCTTAATTGTTTGGAATTTCAAGCTAAGTGAAAGAGTGGTGGAAGCTGGAGGTAACAAGGCTGGTGTTTAGAGGTGGGGGTAGTGGACAAGCAGAGGGACACTGGCGAATATCGTGACAGTGATATCCTGAGACTGCAGGACATTAACTCGTTAGACTGAAGGCGTCCTAACAGAAACCTGACACAGCAGGATGTTTTCTGTCTTGGAAAGAAGATGGCAACTGTTTTTTTTTCTTCCCCATATGTATCTAAGCTGTCCAGTAGAACTTTCTATGATTAACACTGACAAGTAGAATTTCTAGGAAGGAGCTATACTGGCTGCTTCGGTGTCCAGTATAGTAAGCTCTAGCCACACGTGGCTAATGGCACTTAAAGTGTAGCTAGTGTGACTGAGTAACTACATTTTAAGTTTTATTTAATTTTAATTTAAGTAGCTTCAATATGCTAGCTAATGGCTAGCATATTGAACAGTACAGGTATATATAATTGAAAAAAAAAATGACTAAAAATTACTTACGGCTTCTCAGAGATAATCTAACTTTTTATTTCCGTTTTGCTCAGGCTGATTGTTTATAATTCCCAAGCCTTAGCAGCTTCCAGCGAGGATGTCACTCTAAACCAAATGAAAGGATTAATACTTTTTAAAAACAAATGTTTAAAAGCATTGTTTGTATTTTTTTTAGATCATATTTTTTTTGGCTGTGCCACTCAGTTTGCAGGGATCTTAGTTCCCTGACCAGGGATTGAACCCAGGCCCTGACAATGAAAGTGCTGAGTCCTAACCACCAGACCACCCAGGAATTCCCTAAAAGCTATTGATTTGCCACCTACCCTAAAGCCTGAAGGGCTTCCTTCATAGCTCAGTTGGTAAATCACCTACCTGCAGTGCAGGAGACCTGGGTTCAATTCCTGTGTCGGGAAGATCCCCTGGGGAAGGAAATGGCAACCCACCCCAGTATTCTTGCCTGGAGAATCCCATGGACAGAGGAGCCTGACAGGCTACAGTCTAGAGGATCACAAGAGTCAGACACAACTTAGCATCTAAACCACCAATCACCACTACTAAAGCCTGAAAGAAAATTTTAAGAGTAATAAAGAGAGAACACAAACTTTTTGAGAACATATGATGTGCTAGGTCTTTGATGGGGTTTTCTTTCCTTCCTTCTTTTTTTGTTTTTTTTATTTTTTAAGTGTGTGTGTGTGGGTGTGTGTTTTCTAATTTAATCCTCACAGCACAGCAGCCCCCTGAGGTAAGCAGTTTTATTACTTGTGCACTGATGAAGAAAATGAATATACTCAAGATGGTGATTTTCCCAAGGTCTCCCCTTTTGGAGACCTCTGTTTGACTCTGCTTTGCTTCCTCTATTCTGCTGAATTCCTTTGAACAACAGATAGTAAATCAGAGAATTAAGGGCTGAATGTAAAGTTTTGTCCTTCCTTTGTTGTAGTTCACTCATCCAGTTGTGTGCGACTCTGCTACCCCATTGACTGCAGCACACCAGGGCTCCCTGTCCCTCGTCATCTCCCAGAGTTTGCCCAAGTTCACGTTCATTGCATCAGCGATGCCATCCAACCATCTCATTCTCTGATGCCTTCTTCTCCTTCTGCCCTTATTCTTTCCCAGCATCAGGGACTTTTCCAATGAGTTGAATGTTCGCATCAGATGAACAAAATACTGGCGCTTCAGCTTCAGCATCAGTCCTGCCAGTGAATATTCAGGGTTGATCTCCCTTAAGATTGACTGATTTGATCTCCTTGCTGTCCAAGGGACTTNGGGACTTTTCCAATGAGTTGAATGTTCGCATCAGATGAACAAAATACTGGCGCTTCAGCTTCAGCATCAGTCCTGCCAGTGAATATTCAGGGTTGATCTCCCTTAAGATTGACTGATTTGATCTCCTTGCTGTCCAAGGGACTTTCAGGAATCTTCTCAGGCACCACAGTTCGAAGGCATCAATTTTTTGGCGTTCTGCCTTCTTTATAATCCAGCTCTCACAACCGTACGTGACCACTGGGAAGACCATAGCCTTGACTATACGAACCTTTGTTGGCAGAGTAATACCTCTGCTTTTCAATGCTTGTCCTTCGTAGCTCACTTCTAAAATGTTCCTGGTGTAGTCTTAATCCTACTCCTCAGCTCCTCTGCCCTACCACCACTGGTTCCTGGCAGCCATGGGGTCTTCACAAAATGTTTCTGCATGTGCAGCATGCTCCATCTTCTCCATAGAGTGAAGGCTACCACCAATGATGAAAGCTAAAGTGGTTGGGAGTCAGGTTTTCTTCCTTCAACATGGAGCCCTGTGCTCCATACTCTCCTTTACCTGGGCTCTTATGCCATGTTCCATTGTCATACCACAAGAGGCAGACTGGGACGAGGACTCCTGAGATGGAGGAGCCAAGGACAGAAAGCTCAGGTGACTGGAAGTTGCTTCCTTGTTCCAAGGCAGTAGTAATTCTTAGGCCTTCCCAGATGATATTTTAGTCACAGTGCTTTAAGCTCCAGGATGTGAATGAAGACTCCATAAAATTCCTGCTTCCTGTTCCTCTGCAGGCTGCAGTGGCTCAGAGATGCTCACAGCAATGGAGTGTGTATTAATGAGACACTAAAACATGCCCCAGTATGTTCTGATGAGCTTATAGCCTTTTCAACCATGCTCCGATTCCTTACTATATAAAAATAGAATTTATTTTTAGTTTCTTTTCTTCCCCCTGGGCTCAGGCAGAGTCAAAATATGGCAATAAATGTCATTTTGCTTCTTATTTGCTGAGTGTTCACCCCTTGAAGACACAATGACTCCCTTTCTGTTCTCTGGTATGCACTTATCTTCCAGATGTGATTTGAGCATCTTTTACCCCTTTTCACACTTAGTGAGAATATTTCCCACTTAGCCAGCTTTCTGCTCTGAGGCAAATTTTACAGTATCCTTATATCTTATGACTTTCTACATTTCATACCTGGAAGAGGCCTTTATGACTACCAGATTATTGTTTTTATCTTTATCACCAAAAAGTCTTCAATAAACATTTATTAAGAAAAACACCGGAACAAGAAAATCATACAAACTGTACTTAGTTTTCTGGTGCCTCCTAATCTAAGAACTCTCTTACCCATCTAGCCCCAACACACATTACTTTAAAAAGCCATTTTTAAAGGCAGTGATGTAACCAGGCTGGTATAGGTGACAAGACTGAATTGGACACAGGAGAGGACAAACCAATAGAGAGGGCAGATCAGAAGTGCTTCTTGATTAAGAAGTTCCAAGTATACCATTGTAAGAAGATAGCAGAATCAAAGCGCACAATCCCACAGCTTTTTTCCCCAATCATTCTCAGTACTATATCTGACTTGGAGATAGAATACTTGGCACTCTTATCCTGAATATTAAGTGGCCGGCCAGTTTTTGTTTCCTTCTAAGATGAGTAATTTATGAGTAACTGGTATGTGTGCACGCATACCAATTTTTAATTGTATATGTAGTTAATCATAACTCAAAAAGATTTGATCCATTGTGCGTAGATCTTTTGATAAAGAACTTATTCTACTATAATTTTAAAATAACGAAAGGTGCATATTCAGAAGACAGAGCCTAAATCTGAGCACTTTCAGATGCTGAACAAGAGCCTCTTGTCATTGCAGGTTGGATGGAAGACAACCCGCGAGTACTACACCTTCATGTGGGTTACTTTACCCATTGACCTAAACAGTGAATCAGCCAAACAGCAGGAAGTCCAGTTCAAAGGTGAGAAAAATACTAGATCAAAGGTATTGAAAACAGCAACCAAAACTCATTAATTCTCTTGAGCTAGAGCCTTCTGGGGTAGATTAAAAGACTTCTAGATTTTTAGTTTTCTGAATAGACCTTGAGTGAGTGAAAGTTGCTCAGTCGTGTCCGACTCTTTGTGACCCCGTAGACTATACAGTCCATGGAATTCTCCAGGCCAGAATACTGGAGTGGGTAGCCTTTCCCTTCTCCAGGGGACCTTCCCAACCCAGGGATCGAACCCAGGTCTCCCGCATTGCAGGCAGAAGCTTTAACCTCTGAGCCACCAGGGAAGCAATATTTTGGGTTAAAAATCGTGTTCTATTTCCAGCTTATTACCTGCCCAAGGATGATGAGTATTACCAGTTCTGCTATGTGGATCAGGATGGTGTAGTCCGAGGAGCAAGTATCCCTTTCCAGTTCCGTCCAGAAAATGAAGAGGACATCCTGGTTGTTACCACTCAGGTCTGTAAGCATCTCATCTCAGTCCCTTCCTGCCATTAAGAGTAGCAATTCCAGGGTAGGGTAGAATTTTAGTCAGTAAGCATTATTGAATGTCTAACAGATACTGTTGTGAAATTTTTACACAGTCCCATTCAAACCCATCAGAAGGGAATGACTTCAGAATGTTGATAAGAATCATAGCAATAAATGATTTCCCCTTTCTCTAAAACGTCTGTAACTCACTTGGCATTCAGTTATTCCCTTATTCCCTTAACTTTCCCAGTTACTTAATTTTTGTCATGTATACATCTTATCACTACAGTAAATTTTATAAGCTCCTTTGAGGAGAGACACAGCAGATATTCTTGTTTGTATCTTTCAGTTAGATTCATTTACTTACTCAGTTATTTAACAGGACATCTAGTTCCCTCCAGCACTTTGTGGATACTAGGGATATAATGAAGAATCTGTTAAAACCCTACTCCGGTCTCATAGAACTGAGTCTGATAGGAGAAATAAAATATTTGCATGAAAACAAATTACAGTCTTCTGTCATTTCCCCTTTTAACTTTTTGTGGTTTAATTTTCTTTGTCTTTTCTTTCTTGGTAATGGCAGGCTCAGTGCTTATGGTAGACACATTTCTTTTCCCCCTTCCCTACTTACCGAGGGGGTTGCTTCCACTTGGGGTACACAGATGTCACTACAGTGAATGGGGATCAGCTAGACCCTCACCATCCCAGCGTATGAGACTTTCATGTCAGCAGGACTTGAATATCCATTGAGCTATAAGAAGCCAAATACGTGTTTATGGAACGTTCTTTTGTAGGGTGAGGTGGAAGAAATTGAGCAGCACAACAAGGAGCTTTGCAAGGAAAACCGGGAGCTGAAGGACAGCTGTGTCAGCCTCCAGAAGCAAAACTCAGACATGCAGGCCACGCTCCAAAAGAAGCAGGTATATGTGCTTGTTAAATGTGAATGGGGGTGATGGCTCCTGTCCAGCACCCACTTTTTCATGTGATCTGATTCTGTTATACTAGTATCTGGCACAGATTTTGTATATTAGATGTTTCTTTTTTATTGTTTATGTATTGAAATGATATTTTAGATATACTGGATTAAATACATATACTATCAGTAAAATAATTTCATGTCTCTTTTTGCTTTTTTAATGTGACTGCTAAATTTTAAAATTATATATATAATGACTTTCCTGAATTTATTGGACAGCACTTTTCTAGGAAAAAAGAAATTTTATTTTGTCCACTGATGTGTCTACAGTGCCAGAACAGGGTCTGGTGTGTATAGGCACTCATTAAATATTTGTGTAATGAGTTAATGGACAAATAATAAGCTCCACTAGAAGAGAAATTAAGGTAGATGTATTTTTTCCTTTCTTTTTTTAAATTTGAAATATAGTTGATTTACAATGTTGTATTAGTTTCAAATGTATAGCAAAGTAATTTAATTATGCATATATATATCTGTTTTTAAGATTCTTTTCCCTTATAGTTTATTATAAATATTGAATATAGCTCCCTGTGCTATATACCAGAGAAGGCAATGGCAACCCACTCCAGTACTCTTGCCTGGAAAATCCCACCGACAGAGGAGCCTAGTAGGCTGCAGTCCATGGGGTTGCTACTGAGTACAACTGAGCGACTTCACTTTGACTTTTCACTTCCATGCATTGGAGAAGGAAATGGCAACCCACTCCAGTGTTCTTGCCTGGAGAATCCCAGGGACAGAGGAGCCTAGTGGGCTGCCGTCTATGGGGTGGCTCAGAGTCTGACATGACTGAAGCGACTTAGCAGCAGCAGCAGTACTATATACATAGGCCCTTATTGGTTATCAATTTTATATATAGTAGTCTATATATGTTAATCCCAAACTCTTAAGATAAATGTATTTTTAATATGGAAAGAACATATTAAGAACATTTTAACATGAAAATCCTTTTACTTGGGTATTTCATTCACTGCTGTGTGTATATATATGCTTTACGTATTATAAGTGCTCAATAAATATTTGTTGGCTGCCTGAGATCCTGAACACTGCCTTAGAAATGGTCACTCCCTTTGGCATTTCAACCTACAGGAGGAGCTGGAAACCCTGAAGAGCATCAATAAGAAGTTGGAACAGACAATGAAAGAACAGAAGGACTGTTGGGAGTTAGAGCTGCTTCAGTGAGTCTCATTCTTGAATGGGAGGAGCTGCTGTATTATAAACACCCTTACGCAAGGTCAGATTAGATTTCTAGAATTTGTTAGTGCAGTCTTCCTATTATGTATTAGGACAATGATAGGTATGATTCTCCCTCTTTGACTTATGAGCTCTTTGAGTCTGGGTTAGAGAATTAGAATCAAAATGGTAAAGACAAATGACCTGAATTCAGGTATTAGTTTTAAGTGGTGAACACTTACAGTTTGAGGTCAGGAAGCCAGAACGGGACTGAAAAAGAGACTAGTGGATTTTAAAATAACTCTGCAGGCTTAGGGCCAAGGCAGCCTTAAATCATTTATGGTCTCGGGTAGCTCAACTAAAATCAGCATATTTTTCATTTACTCATCTCTTACCTCCATAGACTGAAAGAACAAAACCAGAAGATGTCCTCAGAAAATGAGAAGATGGGAGTCAGAGTGGATCAGCTTCAGGTAGGTTTTGCCAAACCTTTGCCAAAGTAGATTTTCTTAGCCTCGCCACCACTCCACTCTGGTGATCCAGGAAGGTGCAGTGCATTATAGTGAGTGCCTAATCGTGGACTTCTTAGAGCATCAGATTGAAATTTCAAAGTGTGTGTTTTCCATTCTTGACCGCCAACCCCCCCAATATCCTTTCTAATTTTTTTCTTTTAGCTAAAAAATCTTTTCCAACAAAATCTTACTAAAAAGACTGGATAAGCGGGTAGAAGCAGAACTGCTCTCATTTTTAGGAGGCTGTGCCTTAGAGAGGGGCTTTAAAGGGCAGTTTGTCAAGTTTTACTCAATTGAGTCTTGGATTCTTAGGTGTAAGGTGCTGTGCTTAGTTGCCCAGTCGTGTCTGACTCTTTGCACCCTGATGGACTGAAGTCCACCAAGCTCCTCTGTCCATGGGGATTCTTCAGGCAAGAATACTGGAGTGGGTAGCCTTTCCCTTCTCTAATAGGTGTAAGGTAGAGCTGAAGAACACAGAAGTTGATAGGGAGTTGGAATTGCTGGGGAAAGCACATCTTTTTATGTTACTGTACGTTTCAAAGCCTTGTTCCTGTTTGGGTTTCCTTCTTTTATATCTTGATTGTATTCACTACTTTTCCTTTAGGCTCAGCTGTCAAATCAAGGGAAAGAAATGGAGAAGCTTGTTCAGGGAGTTCAAGACAAGACAGAGCAGCTGGAGCACCTGAAAGAGGAAAATGGCCAGCTCTCTCTCAGTTTAACTGAACAGGTAGAGTCATGAGAGAAAATAATATTTTTTGACCTTTATGAAAAAAAAATGCATTGTTCTTTCTTTCTTGTATATGTGGGTATCACAGGCTCTAGGAAAGGTCTCAGGGGAAGCCATCTAAAATGAGGCATCTCATGGCTTTTCTCAGAAGCTAATAATAGAAGATTTGCTTTTCTCTCTCTTGCTCATTAGCTTAGGAGGCCCTTCCCCAGTGCATGCACACTTGTGCTTATGCGTGTGTGTGTGTGTTTCCCCAGCAGTGGTACTCAGAATCTGTTTTTCTGCAGAGGGAGCACCAGAAGAAGCTCAAGCAGACAGTGGAGGAGATGAAGCAGAAAGAAACTACTGCAGCGAAGAAACAACAGGAGTTAACGGCATGTCTGTCTTTGAATGGCTATGTGGGAGGGCGCCTAAGGAAAGGAAAGGATAGGACCTATTATCAGCTGATAGGGTAAATGACAGATTAGAATAGCATTTACCTCTGGACTTCTTTCTCTGTACCCAAAAGGACAGAGAATCTGACTTTTACAAACTATTTAGGAGAGCTGGGCATTTCTAATGTGTTATGAGTGACAGAGGAATATTCTAAGTTAAACTTCATGGCAGGTTGTAGTAAATAGAGCCTTGGATAAGGAATCATACAGAATAACTCCTGTCCCCTTTTAAAAGAGTTACTGTGGGGGCAGACATATTAATGATTATAAAATGAGGTCTAAATTAGGAAATATTACAGTGGTCAAATTTTGTTATAATTAATATTAATATAATGTTAGCAATTGTCATACATTATTCTAAGCTATGCAACACAGTGATGAAAGCCTAATTGACTAATAATTTCCTGTAATATATTGTTATAGAAGAGGCCTTGTGGTGATAACAAGTGCTAGAAATCCCATTTTCTGAGCTGTTGTAAGGACCTGAGAAATCCCGATGTGTGGAAAATATCCAGTTATTGGGAATGTAACTCATATTGTGCATGCATCATTCATTCAGTCAGTCATTATCCAATCAATGATTGAGTACCTACTATATATGTTATTGTGTATTTTAGCTTGATGTACTCAAGAATAGCAACAAAATTTGAAAATCAGCAACTCACAGATTAAGTGTATTCCACAGAAATGTTTTATTTGTTCTAAATAGTGTCTTTTAAAAAATTGATTTGCTTATCAACACTTAAAAATGGGAATATTTCCAATTTAAAAAAATGGTATTTCCACCTTCTTGCAAGATCAGAGGCTCTGGCAACATTTGAGCTGACATACCTGTCCAGCAGTGGTGTCTGGAGCTGAGTAACTGCTGATCCTGTATGCCCCACGTGGCTGCAGTCTCACTGTTTCATGGCATCATCCCGCTCCTTCATTCAATTATATTACTTGCCAGACTCCTATTGGCACTTTTGAGTTTGTGACCTCTGATTTGGCAAAGAAATTACTGTTGTTTGTAAATAATCTATAGCCATTCAAAGGTTTGGACCTCCTTGTGGCAGATATGGGTTTCCTTGGTTTTCATGGAATACTTTTCGAGACCCAGGGGCTCCCCAGCTGTCTGATAGCATTCTTTATTCCTCATACATTCAAAAGGGCCCTAACTCTGAGGACTACGTATCTTGTGCTTCAGGAGCCTAGGAACAAGAAAACAGCAGTGGAGGAGCAGTTAGTACAAGAGGTGGAACGCCTAAAGGCAAAAGTAGAGGCTGGGAAAGCCTGTTTCTTAGAGAAGTACAAAGAGTGTCAACGTCTCCACAAACAGATCAGGCAACTCAGGGCTGCCACACGGGTAGGTGACAGAGATGTGGGGCCCAGGAAGCAAGGGGTATGAAGGTTTGTGGTTCCGGAACTAGGATTTTACACCCTTGTTAGGGAGAGAGATTTATCCTTCTGCTAAAAAGAGGAGGGATGGAGTATGCGGCCAGAAACCAGTCTGGGGATCCCCGAAATAGAAGCCTCAGCTTAGCCATGGGTCTCAGGGAAGGTTTTTGTAACCATTGAGTGGGTTGCTGTGCGGACTCAGATAGTCCTTTCTTATTTCTGCCTTTTGAGGAAGTGGAGCAGGACCAGAAGAGGCAGCAGGAGCCAATGGGGATGGGGAGCCAGGAGCCTCCAGTCAGCACTGTCATCGGCTAGCCCCCTCTGGCGTTACTTCCTCAGGGTCGGCTAGAAGCGCACAGCATTTTGGGCACCAGCATTCAAATAAAAAAATCTTGAAGAAAAAACCCCACAACTAGTAAGATTAGCTTAAGTGTTTCTGTGAGGTGTGCGCATGTGTACGTGTGTAGGTAGGAGACGGGAAGCACTGAAGCATGCCCGTGACTTTCGGGTCCATGAAACTAGTCAGGTGAGCCCGTCGTACTGGAAAGCCCAAGACCCCGGTCTGGGTTCCTTGTAGCCTTCAGTAAATGCCATCCAGGGTTCCTTCTTCCTCGTAACTGGAATCCACGTGCCTGTCCTCACACTGGGGGTCACACCAGCCTAACTCGGCGCTTCACTGTGCATTCAGTGAGGTGTTCATTCAAGACAGAGATGATTGTGTCCATGGTTGGGGGGGTTTCCTTCCCTCATTCTAAGAAGTCAGTCTTGAGGTTCCCCCCAAGCTAATTCTCTCTTTGATCACTTACTCCCAGCTAAACCAAAAGAAACGGGCATCTTGATGCCAGCCCAGGCCTTCGGGCATTTTGTTAAGTCACTTTTCTGTAAGCCTGCATCCCCTCCACGGCACCACTCGTCCCCTGCCTGGACCCTTCCGCCCCATCTCAGTCCCACCACTTTGGAAACCAGATCCTCTTCTGTCTCCTTGTTGTACCCCACCTCAGATCCAGACTACGATATGTGATCCTAATCCTAACTTTTTTTTTTTTTGATAGGACCAGAACATGGACCTGTCAAAAAGACTGAGAGAGCACAAGATAATATATAATGTTCTACAGAGAGAAAAAGAGAAAATAGAAAAAGAAAACTATGTAAGTGTGTAAAAGAGTTTTACAGGGAAGGAGAAGGATGACCCGGAGATGTGGTGATAACATAAAAAGTTAAAAGAGCTCTTTCTGGGACATTGGATGAAACGGTTTCCTTAAACAGAGTACATTTCATCTGGTTTCCTAATCTACCGCAAAACCTACTCTTTGTTCTGTAACTGAAACGTGCTTGGCATGGCAGTCGTCAACTTGAAAGGAACAGCCTTGATGAAGATCTAAGTTACTGTTTCTGCTTTTAACTCCACAGCTATCGAAAGTATTGTATTTAGGGAATAATATCCTACATCATTTTTATGCTATTAAGCCAAGGGACCCCTTTCTTTCCACACAACATTTTTCTTTTTTTCTGCTGCCAAACTAGGAACAGAAGTGGGGATCTGCACCAGTGCTGGATCCATGGTAGGCCCCCCCGAAATCCTGTGCATTCACTCATTCATCAGGTCATTCATGCATCCAACCAGTATTCTCTGCTCTATGCTAAACACATTATTAATTGATTGACGCTGATGGCAACAAATAAAAAGATTGAACTTGAAGTCATTCTCACGTACCTGCTAGCATCAAAGAGCAGGTGCCCATGCATTCTGGCTCCTCCTCTGATCTGTACCTCCAGCCATTCTCCATCTCGCATTCCCTCCCTCTCCATAACGCTTCTGGGCTGTGCCTTCAGTCATCCTCTCGCCTTTGATTATATCATTTATGCCAGTGTGCATCAGTTTTGCAGAAGGACTTGGGGGTCTATTTCTGGTCTTGTCATTCTCATCCTCTTCATTTACTTAAGTACCTTGACTTTGAAATAGTCGATAACATGGGTGGGCCTTTGGGGAAGGGTGTGCAGAAGATGGGAAAGGAAGAATTCACACAACTTATAACAAGAAAAACATTTGATACTTGGAAGCTTTGTTAAGAACTATAGTAAAGCCTCCTTAAGATGTTAAGTTTACTAATTTTCTTTCTTCTGAGAACTTTAAATGTCACCTGTCTGCCTTGCAGCTTGATTTCTTACATTCTTCCTTGCATTCCCTCCCTCTTCCTTCCTCTCTCACTCTGTTAGCATATCCATTTGATGGGATAAAACATGAAGAGGGGAAAATTATATCAGAAGAACATTCACAGTTGTAAGAAAATTGTTCTAGGAAGGAGACTAAAAGAAGCATTCTGCTCCCAATAATGTACAACAGTTTTAGTCTTAATATAGCTCCTGCCGCCCTCACATATCCACACAGCTTCTATACCCGCTTCAGTTGGTACGTGTTTAAAGATTGTAAATTCCTTTTTGCATTGACCTAAATAAAACCCTGTATATATTTAAATTCGGATATGAATACTTAGATTTTGGGACTTCCCTGGTGGTCCAGTGGTTAAGAACTTGCTTTCCAATGCAAGGGTTTCAGGTTCAATCCCTGGTTGGGGAGCTAAGAAGNGACCTAAATAAAACCCTGTATATATTTAAATTCGGATATGAATACTTAGATTTTGGGACTTCCCTGGTGGTCCAGTGGTTAAGAACTTGCTTTCCAATGCAAGGGTTTCAGGTTCAATCCCTGGTTGGGGAGCTAAGATCCTACATGCCTCGTGGCCAAAAAAACAAAACAGAAGCAGTGTTTGTAACAAATTCAATAAAGACTTGGGGAAAATTGTCCACATCAAAAAATCTTTAAAAAAAAAGACCTCAAATCTTTGGCATACTGAGGATGCTGCTTCCCCTTTTGAAGAGTAACAGTTTTATCACTTCTTGGATTTATCTGGTGCCACATTGTTAATTGACAGCTACCTGTAATGAGCATCCGTGGCCAGTTCCTTGTGGCCATTCTTTGTTGTTGTCTTTCAACATATCTCTGTGAATACTCTATCCTTAGTTTTTGAAGAGAGAGAACAGCAGTCTGCTGAATTACGTGACCTGTGACTCTTTGTCACATCAAGTGCCCACTTCGAGTCAAGGAGGTACAAGACAAGACCCAGGACTTGTCTTTGGAAACCCATATTCTGGTAAGAACTTTGCCATTCGAGCTGGGAAGCCCCTGTCTGCATTTCATTCCCCCACTAAATTTTTTTTATCTGAGTTGCTAATTAAGACCAGCCTCATTGTTAAGACTTGCTGGGCAGAAGCTTGAGTACCCAATAGAAAGATTGCCAGGCAAGAAGTGTTAATTGAGAAATAAATCTGAATCTAGAAGTCACAAATCAGATCATTCGCCTAGAGGCAGCAGACACAAATTGAGTCCCGTGGCTATATTCCAAATATATAAATCAGAGAAATGTCTCTGTGCAGAAGATATACACAGAGCCAAGGAAGCTAATTAAGATTTGGAAATGGAAGCACGAGAGGCGGGCTCTGCTGCCCAGGATGGGCGGTGAGGCAGCCACCCCTATGGCCTGACCAGGGGTAGCAGGGGTGTGCTCCACAGAGACCTCTGGGTGGTTTGGAGGACAGGAAATGGGGGTGGGGGTGTGGGCAGCCAGTCTTGTCATTTATGGATCTGGGGTCAGATGTCCTTGCCACACAGGGAACTTTCCTGCTTTTTTGTCTCCAAAAGCAATATGAGACCTCATTTGCTTTTTAGGGACAGTTTAAAGCAGTCATATTTTTTAACAATTACAGTCACATCTTTGCAGTAGATAGTGGTACGAGTTTATTTTTCCTTAAAACTATTTTTAAGCATTTCATTAAAAAATGACTTCATGTGCATTTGGTCTTAAAATCTACTCTCATACTATTTTCTTGTTAAATTGTTACTGTTTTCATTAAAATCTCATTTTCTCCACACTGAAAATAGGTTTATTGTTTTTTCTGATTATATAATGGCCACTGAAAATGCCACTTCATTATTTTTTCCTCTTTTCCCTCATTGACTTAGATCCCCTCTATCAAAATAGATGCTATATATGAGAGCTAAAGAATCAGAAGATGATTGATGAGGGTTAAAGAAAATAGCTGCTAGAAAACAGCTGGAGAATGCATTCTAGTGCATAGATACTTTTTCATTGAATGAAATCTTTTATTACCCTCAGGTATCCAAGAAAGTTCTGCCCCAAGCCTGGTAAGTATTTGATTCATGAGATTGCCCACATCAAAGCTTTGAGAAAATTTCCCTTCCTGCTTCATCCAGTTTAGGGGAGAACTATAGGGAGACTGTTTCATTGTGATAACTCCTAAGTCAGCAAGATGAATTTGGTCAGTGCAAGAGCTAAGAGAGCCTGTTCGGGTGGAGAGAGAAAAGCACAGTTTATCCATCATTGTTCTGTTCAAGATCTCTACCTGCAAGTAGAGTCTGGTAGCAGGATTGGGGAGGAAAGATGACCCAGGCAGGTAGCCAAACGAGGTATACCCAGTGCTTCCTTTCAGTCCTGGGGTTAGGGAAAGCCCTAATGAGTATCTCCAAATGTGAATTTGCTCATTCATTTTCTGTTTCTTGATCACCTACCATCTGTCGAGCAGTATGCTAGGTGCTGAGGATAGTAGAAAGTCAGACACTGTCTCTGCCGTTTATACGTGGCATTCAGACTGACCTCTTTGTTCTTCCTCCCAGCTCTCCATCAAGAAATGCCCCATCTGCAAATCAGACTTTCTTGATGATGTTTTTGATCACGACTCGGCCTTGGAGCAGCAGCTGCAGACCCTTAGTTTGAATTGTCCAATATGTGACAAGACCTTCCCAGCAAAAGAGAAGCAGATCTTTGAAGACCATGTGTTCTGCCACACTCTCTAAGTGTCCAAGCCTCTTGGATCTATACTGTACCTGGATTTTATACAGTAGAACCTATCGCTTCTTCTATGAGTTATGACCTAAGATCCTGCCTAACCTCAGTTATTAGGAAGTTACTTAGTCCTGCTGCCCTATAGGTGGAGTCATGTCGATTATCTGAAGCAGAGTGTTAAGGACTGTTACCTCCATCCTTGTGGGTTACAACCTTTTAAGTCACATAGCTCCAGCTATGTCAGCCTCTCACTTAAAATGCCTGTTCATGTGAGGGTCTCTAGCGTAAAGGCCCTGCCTGCGATCGAGCTGACCTGGCTCTTCACAGCCGGCCTGACTCAAGCGAGTAGTTTCCCAGGCTGTCCCATTGCTGCTCAAGGTCAGACCTTGAGTATGTTTGTACTTAGTCCTCACTCCTGACCCTGGGACTGGCGACTGATCTGGAATTGAGAATTTCTTCCTCCTCCTCAGGCCTAGCCCAAAATGGCATGGCAGAGAACCCAAACATCCGATTTGGATACCAAAGTTTTCTCACCTTGATTTCACAGCTCCCAACAGAAGCATTCCTGAATCATGGACATGAAATATTATTGAAATCCCGGAAAGTCTTACTTCTCTTTGTATTACACCTCTGAATGGCATTTTTCTACTCTGGTTTTTCCATGTGCACGTAACTTTTATTATAAGTCCTTTCTTAATGGTTAGTGGGACTTGTTAGAAACTATGGGTTTGCAACTTTCTGAGCAAGTGAGTTTGAAAAAGGATAAGTCAGAATAATGAGAACTATTGTTCATCACTTTAATACTAAAAATAAACTAGTCCTCTACTTCAGGGACTTTGGTAATTTAAAATAAACCTTGAGTTCATGTTTTTTTATTTTTAAGCTTATGGGGAAAGTGTAATCAAAAGGATTGTGGGAATTATAGACCCCACCAAGGATTTCTCTTCACCTGTCTTAACCAGTTAACAAGAGTATCCTGGCCATTACCTTGAGGTGGAGACGGAGTTGAGGAAGCATGAGCTTGAGAAACCCGGAACCTTAGAGTGTGGATTCTGGCACTTCTGTGAACTAAGTTCAGTTCCCTCCATCCAGACCTGCCTACTTGAACCAAAAGAAAGCAATTGCATTTTCTCTACCTGAGGGACTGAACAAGTGGAAATAACCCCCAGGCAGTCAACCAGCTGGTCACTGGAAAGGCTTTTACAGGAACTTTTGAATGATACGAAATAATGTTGTGAATCAGATTGAGCCAACTATAGCTCTGCAATCCTTCTGAGGTTTTCCCTGGCATGACTGGAGTTGTGCCTTAGACCAGCTATATTATGTTGGTCACAGCTCCTGGCCTTTATTTCTGCTTTGATAACAAGAAGATGAAACTATACTCCCCCCTCCTTCTCCTGTATCACCATTTCAATAGGATATCTCTTGGACTCATACGTCTTTGCCCCTTCAGAATCAGATGTGACATTAACACAAAGTCTAGAAGAGAAATATAATAGAGAGTAATGCGGTTTTTCTGGCATATACCCCTCCTCCCTGCAAAATTTCTGTTGCTCCCCAGATAGTTCCAATGAAGAATTGCAGTTTCATTTATTTTGTACTAGTCAGCTCTTAATTAAGCACATGAATGGAGAGGAGCAGTGGTGCACATAATCCAAATCAGTGCATACCATTTTCTGGTGAATTACCCACCCCTTTGCCCCTGCTACCCTGAGGGTAACCGTGATTATCAACAGCAGCAGGAGCCTTCCACAGGCTTGGTAAAAAAACAGTTGAGGTGTTAATGATCCTTTTTGCTGGATGTAAAACAAAGCGTCTTTTAACCACTGTTCATTATCCCCAGCTGCTCTTACCAAGGCTTTGAAGGGGAAATTATGCTCCAGGCAGTTACTAGTGGTAAAGGTAACAGTCGTTCTTATATAATCCAGTCATCACCCCTTTGATAAAATGAAGATGAAAACTAGATCACCCCAGCCTTTCCCCTCTAGTTCTTGCACCCACAGACTTTAAAGCTGTAAAATGCCTCTGAAAAATAGCAGGTGGTAGGAGTAAAGTGGTGTCTACATCTAAATTGGGTTTTGGAATCTTTGTACTTATTATGGCAACAAGTTATCCTTCTTAGTTCATTTTCTCTTTTTTAATATTAAAATGTTTTTGCATTGCCTTAGCACATGTACTTGCTAAGCAGTGGGGAAAAACAAGTCACCCTGGCATACAGGAGTGTGAGTGGTAAAGGAAAGCGAACCTAAACTCAGAAGGAGGAGTTGGCAAGATATTTGGTAAAGCAATGTCCCTAGGAACACCTGTAGCTTCAGCCCTTTTCCCTTGACTTGCTAAAAATTGGGATGAAATGGAACTGCCTTGATGTTTAAATATCCTACGATTCTGGTGATTTTCTACATTGGCTTGTGGATTGCACTGAGCTAAGCATTCTCTAACCTGGTCTCCTAGCAACAAATGCTAATGAGATGATAGGCTGTGGCTAAAAGATACAGTCCATTACCTAGGGAAAAAAGCAAAATGGACTCAATGTAACGTAGAAATCAAACCCGAAGAGATAGCACCTAATTCCCCTGAGTTAACCAACAATAGGCCACAAGCTCAGGGAAATTACACTGGCCCCAACACTCCTTAATTGATCTCATATAAATATTAAAATGATGTCTTTACATGTATGTAGTGCTTTATAGTTTAGAATGTATTTCATATTTTCCATGTGTACTTTCAGTAATCCTTTGAAACAGCTGCTAATTCCAATTTTTATAGATTAATAAGATGAAACGTGGAGAAATAACCTGCTAAAAGTGAAAGCAACCCAAATGTCCAGCAATTTATGAATGGGTAAATATGGCATAGCCATAAAACAGGATATTATTTGGCATAAATAGGAATGATAGGTCACAATATCTTGAAACCTTGAAAACTTGGTAATTGAAAGAAGCTAGTCACAAAAGACCACATATTGCAAGATTCCATTTATATGAAATATCCAAAGTAGGAAAATATTCTATGGAAACAAAATAGATTAGCCCTTTTCCTGGAGCTTCCCTGGTGGCTCCGTGGTAGAGAATCCCCCTGCTAATGCAGGAGACACAGGTTCGATCCTTGGGTCAGGAAGATCCCCTGGAGAAGGAAATGGCAACCCACTCTAGTATTCTTGCCTGGAGAATTCCAAGGACAAAGGGAGCCTGGCAGGCTACAGTCCACGGGATCACGAAACACAACTCAGCAACTAAAACAAAAACAACAGCCCTTTTCATAGGGTTGGATGTTGGGGGAAATGGAGAATGACTGCTAATAGGTATGGAGTTTCTCTTAAGAGTCAAGAAAATGTTCTAAAATTTATTAAGGAGGTGGTTGCCCAATTCTGTGAATATACTAAAACCACTGAATTACACACACAAAATAGCTGATATGTATTCCATATTGTTTATATCTCAAGTTGGTATGTTTTTAAAAGGTTAAAAAATGGTAAGGTCATATATAACATATAAGGCTCATAGTAGTATGTCTTTTTGTTTTTGTTTTTTTGCCACACCATGTGGCATGAAGGATCTTAGTTCCCTGAACAGAGCTAGAAACCATGCCTCCTGCATTGGGAGCACAGAGTCTTAACCACTAGACTGCCAGGGAAGTCTCTAGGATGTCTTAAATACAGATACACAACAAGTTCAACACAGTTGACCTTGGTTAAAGCACACTTGTCAGTACAACCCCTGCTTCAGCAGTGTTGGATTCTCTTGGGCTGGAGGCAGTGCCTCATATGTGAGCAGTGCGTATGTGCATGCGTGCTGAGTTGCTTCAGTCATGTCCAACTCTGCAACCCCTATGGACTGTAGCTCACCAGGCTTTTCTATCTATGGGGATTCTCCAGGCAAGAATACTGGAGTGGGTTATCATACTTTCTTCCAGGGGAACTTCCCGACACAGGGATTGAACCCGAGTCTCCTGTGGCTCCTGCATTGCAGCCAGATTCTTTACCGCCAAGCCACAGGGGAAGCCCGTGATGAGCAAGGTTAGGCCAATTAATGGTAGCCCATTGTTTGGCCAGTAGCATTAGCAGTCTCCGGGAATATCTGTTCTGTGGAGATGAATGTACCCAATAAAGTTGGGGGAAAGAGTCACCAGCCCACAAATCCCAGGTAATCATATTAAGGGATCCAGCCTGCTCTGCTGAATGTTATTACTTTCTCCCTGTGGAAAGAAAGAATATGACACTCCAGGGGACTAAGTCTATCATTTACCCAGTCAGTCGACATTTATTGAGCACCCACAGTGTGCAGAGCTAATATAGGGCCAGGATTTCCTTTTAAAAAAACAGAAGATAAGTTCTTCCCTCAGGGATCTGCAAGATTAATGAAGACATTCCTTCTTCTGCCCTGCTGCGGGGAGAGAGCTTTTGGTTGCAGGGGTCTCCTAATCTGCTGGGGAAACGGGATAAACACCCCCAAAAGCAATGTAAGGACATTAATATAAGGGACATCATCTTCCAAACTGAAGACCGAAGGGCTGTGGGACCTGAGTGTCAAGATGTGAGCAAAGCCCAAGTTAATGATGTCTTATAGGAGTGTGCTTTGGAAGAGGTGAGGGACAAAAATGGCAGACCAAAACAGGGAGGGTATCCTGAGGGTCTCTATAAAGGGGCAGAGAGAAGCAGCCCCAGGATGCAAAGAACTTTAAAGCAGAAGTACTAGCATATAAAGAGAAACAAGTTCCTGTCCTGAAAGACAAAACAGTCTAGTTGAATTCTGTCTAACAAGCTTATTTGAGCTCAGAAGGAACAGGAGAGGTGGGGGTGTAAGGGTACAGGAGTGTCTCAGAGACCCAGACTGCAAGACTCCCAGCCCTTGGGACTGGAGCTCTCATTGATACAGAAACATCATCCCTGCTGTTCTCCTCTCTTGTTTCTCTGTCTCTAAGTCAAAGCTGCTCCTTCACTCCAGTCTGACTCTCTGCCTCCCAGATTGCATGATATAAAATGGTTGCTGCCTGTCTGAGTTTTTAAGCTACTCTGCTCTTAAAAAAAATTTGAAAGGAAAGGATGGGAATCTCATTGCAATTCTAGATTCCCTGAGGGAAGACTTGTTGCTCTGCTAGGGTGACCCAGTGCTCCTTGTGGCTAGAGGGTGCAGTCACCCTGCACCAACCTGTCTGCTCTAAGTCACTGGGAGGATGAGGAGGGCTGAGCATAGGGAGAGGAAGATACCAGAGAGGATGTGCGCTGAGCGTACAACAAGTACCTGTGATAATATTTAACAAGTCCTGCAGGTGGAAGGATGGGATTTGAATCTGACATTAAAAGATGAGTGACCCTTAAGTGGAGAAAACTGGAGGATGCTGTAAAAAGGCACAAAATGGAATGCTACCCGCCAATAAAAAGGGACAAACCTGGCACATGCAATAATTTTACAGAAATCACCAGGGAATTATGCTAAACTTGAAAGCATTTTAATTACATACTATATATTCTGTTCATTTAACCCTCTTGAGGGACTTCCCTGGTGGTCTGGTGGTTAAGAGTCTGCCTTCCAATGCAGGGGACATAGGTTTGATCCCTCGTGGGGGGACTAAGATCCCAACTAAACCCATAGGCTGCAACAAGAGAAAGTCCATGTGCCACAACAAAGACCTCGCACAGCCAAAAAAACCCAACTTTAACGTTAAAAATTATAGACATGAAGACTAAGCTAGTGATGCGAAGGGTTAGGTAGAGGTAAGAGGAGGAAGGTAGGGACATGTATGAGGGCTGTATGAGGAAGGGGTCCTTGACTGTGGTGGTGGATCCACTACCCTACATGTGATAAAAATGCACTGAACCAACTACGTAATGAGAACCAAAAAACCAGAAAATTGAACAAGGCTGGCAAACTTCATGAGTGTTGATATCCTGGTTGTGTTATTTTACTAAAGTTTTGCAGGACGTTACCCCTGAGGGAAGTGACATTAAAAGGTGCATTGTAGTTGTCAGTTGTCATCCAGTCACTAAGTCGTGTCCAGTTCTTGTGACGCCATGGACTGCAGCACACCAGGCCCCCTGTCCTGGACTATCTCTTGGAGTTTGCTCAAATTCATATGTATTGAGTCAGTGATGCTATCGAACCGTCTCATCCTCTGCTGCTCCCTTCTTTTGCCCTCCATCTTTCCCAGCATCAAGATCTTCTCCAGTGAAAAGATCAGTTGGCCAAAGTGTTGAAGCTTCAGCTTCAGCATCAGTCCTTCTGATGAATATTCAGGGTTGATTTCCTTTAGGATAGACTGGTTTGTTGGAGAAGGAAATGGCAACCCACTCCAGTGTTCTTGCCTGGAGAATCCCAGGGACAGGGGAGCCTGGTGGGCTGCCATCTATGGGGTTGCACAGAGTCGGACACGACTGAAGCGATTTAGCAGCAGCAGCAGCAGCAGCAGCAGACTGGTTTAACTTCACAGTGCAAGGGTCTCTCAAGAGTCTTCTCCATCTCCACAATTCTAAAAGCATCATTTCTTTGTTGTTCAGCCTTCTTTATGGTCCAACTTTCACAGCCATATATGACTACTAGAAAAACCATAGCTCTGACTACATGGGTCTTTATCAGCAAATTGATGTATCTACTTTTTAATATGCTTGCTAGATTTGTCATAGCTTTCCTTCCAGGGAGCAAACATCTTTTAATTTCATGGCTGCAGTCACCATCCACAGTGATTTTGGAGCCCAAGAAAGTAAAATCTGTTACTGCTTCCACCTTATCTCTTTCTATTTGCCCTGAAGTGATATGACTGAATGCATGATACTAGGGTCTTTTTAATGTTTAGTTTTAAACCAACTTTTTCACTCTCCTCTTTTACCCTCATCCAGGGGCTCTTTAGTTCCTCTTTGCATTCTGCCACTAGAGTGGTATCATCTGTATACCTGAGGTTGTTGATATTTCTCCCGGCAATCTTGATTCTAGCTTGTGTTTCATCCAGCCTGGGATTTCACATGATGTACTCTGCATATGAGTTAAATAAGCAGGGTGACAATATACAGCCTTGATGTACTCCCTTCCCAACTTTGAACCAATTAGTTGTTTAATGTCGGATTCTAACTGTTGCTTCTTGACCTGCATACAGGTTTCTCAGGAGACAGGTAACATGGTCTGGTATTCCCGTCTCTTTAAGAATTCCACAGTTTCTTGTGATCCACACAGTCAAAGGCTTTAGCATAGTCAAGGAAGAAGAAGTAGTTGTTTTTCAGGAATTCTCTTGCTTTCTATATGATCAGACAAATGTTGGCAATTTGATCTCTGGTTCCTCTGGTTTAACCCAGCTTATATATCTGGAAGTTCACAGTTCAGGTACTGCTGAAGCCCAGCTTGAAGGATTTTGAGCATAACTTTACTAGCACATGAAATGAGCACAACTGTACGGTAGGTTGAACATTCTTTGGCATTGCTCTTCTATGGGATTGAAGTGAAAACTGCGTGGGATCTCCATTATTTCTTACAAACTGTACATGAATCTACAATTACCACAAAATTAAAGATTTATTATCTAAAAAAAGAACAGGAGCTTCAAAGAATAGGTCATGAGAAAGGAATTGCAATGATCCATGTGATGAGAGCACAGTGTTCCTAGTAGGGCAGAGTGGGAAAGGAGGCTGAAAAGAAGGTTACATCCCATCTGGGAAGGGCCTTGCAGACCATCCTGAGGAATAATCTGAGCTTGGTCCTATTAAAGGCAATAGAGAGCTTTTGAGATTTTTTAATAGGGGAGTGATATAGTCAAACTTATATTCTAGAATGCTCCCTGTGGTTCTAGGCAGTGGAACCACTGTGGAAAATGGATTGGGTGTAGGGATAGTAATCAGGGGAAGCTTAGAGAAAGGGAAAACAGTTAGGAGACCATAGTGGTTCAAGAGAGCACAAAGGGACCTGNGGAATAGCTCCAGAAAGAATGAAGAGTCTGGGCCAAAGTGGAAATGACACACAGTTGTAGATGTGTATGGTGCTGAAAGTAAAGTCTAACGCTTTAGTCTAAAGAATAACAGTGCATGGGAACTTGGAATGTTCGGTCCCAAATCAAGGTAAATTTGATGTGGTCAGGCAGGGGATGGCAAGAGTGAACATCAACATTTTAGGAATCAATGAACTGAAATGGACAGAAATGGGAGAATTTAATTCAAATGACCATTATATCTACTACTGTGGGCAAGGATCTCTTAGAAGAAAAGGAGTAGCCCACGTAGTCAACAAAATAGTCCTTGTATCCTGCCATGATACTGCTGCTGCTGCTGCTAAGTCACTTCAGTTGTGACCGACTCTGTGACCCCATAGATGGCGGCCCACCAGGCTCCCCCGTCCCTGGGATTCTCCAGGCAAGAGCACTGGAGTGGGTTGCCATTTCCTTCTCCAATGCATGAAAGTGAGAAGTGAAAGTGAAGTTGTTCAGTCGTGTCCGACTCTTAGCAACCCCATGGACTGTAGCCTACCAGGCTCCTCCGCCCATGGGATTTTCCAGGCGAGAGTACTGGAGTGGGGTGCCATTGCCTTCTTACTATTTACCTAGAAATATTTTAGGCAGAGGAAGTAGAGATCAAATTGCCAACATCCACTGGATAGTAGAAAAAGCAAGGGAATTCCCCTACTTCTGTTTCATTGACTCTGATAAAGCCTATGATAAAGCCTTTTACTGTGTAGATCACAGCAAACTGTGGAAAATTCTTAAAGAGATGGAAATACCAGATCATCTTACCTGTCTCCTTAGAAACCTGTATTCAGGTCAAGAAGCAACAGTTAGAACCAGACATGGAACTACCGATTAGTGCAAAATTGGGAAATAAGTACATCAAAGCTTTATATTATCACCTTGCTTATTTAACTTATATGCAGAGTACATTATGTGAAATGCCAGGATGGTTGAAGAAAAAGCTGGAATCAAGATTGCCAGGAGAAATACTGACATCCTCAGATATGCAGATGATACCACTAATGGCAGAAAGCAAAAAGGAACTAAAGAGACTCTTGAGAGTCCCTTGGATAGCAAGGTGATGAAACTAGTCAGTCCTAAAGGAAATCAATCCTGAATATTCATTGGAAGAACTGATGCTAAAGCTGAAGCTTCAATTCTTTGGCCTCCTGATGCAAAGAGCTGACACATTGAAAAAGACCCTGATGCTGGGAAAGATTGAGGGCAGGAGAAAAATCGGGCAACAGAGGATGCGATGGTTGGATGGTATCACCGACTCAATGGGTGTGAGTTTGTGCAAACTCCAGGAGATAGTGAAGGATATAGGAAAGGCTGGCATGCTGCAATCCATGGAACTGCAAAGACTTGGACACAACTTATCAACTGAATAATTTTAGCAAAATAATAATAAGCATTGCCAGGCAGACTGTATAAAATTAAAAATAACTGCAAAATGAAAAACTTTTAATATTGCTATTATTTAAAACTTAATCCAAGGTAATTAAGATGAAACTTTATTGAACTTTATTAACATATAAGTGTCTTGTTCAAGATGACTACATAGGATGACCCTGCACTCACCTGTTTCCATGGGCACACAGAATCAACAACTACATATGAAAAAAGTTCCTCTGAAAAAAATGTAAAGACTAGGTAACTCCTATATAGTGGGCAAATGAGAGAAAAACCCACATCAAATTGGGTAGCAGAAGCTGAGACATTCAGTCAGTTCAGTTCAGTTGCTCAGTTGTGTCCAACTCTTTGCGACCCCATTAATCGCAGCATGCCAGGCTTCCCTGTCCATCACCAACTCCCGGAATTCACTCAGATTCACGTTAATCAAGTCAGTGATGCCATCCAGCCATCTCATCCTCTGTCGTCCCCTTCTCCTCCTGCTCCCAATCCCTCCCAGCATCAGAGTCTTTTCCAATGAGTCAACTCTTCGCATGAGGTGGCCAAAGGACTGGAGTTTCAGCTTTAGC
>SJYV01005751.1:2306147-2321160 GCA_006410875.1 Neotragus pygmaeus | reverse complement strand
GTTTCCACTGTTTCCCCGTCTATTTGCCATGAAGTGATGGGACCGGATGCCATGATCTTCGTTTTCTGAATGTTGAGCTTTGGATGCTTCTAATCACAGGGCTGTTCCTGAATTCCACCTGCCTAAACCTCTGCACTGGTACATTAACATGCACAAAGCAAAGGCCAGGCTCCAGGCCTCACATATAAGGGGGTGAACTGTGGGCTGTTTCAAGCAGCAAAGACCCCAGTCACGCAGAAATCTTTATAAAGTGGGGATTTATCATGAAGCCACACAGGGAAAGCAGGAGGACAGGAATCTCAGCCACCAAACAGCCAGGCCGTGCAGTGACTGAGTGACCTGAAGGCAGTAGTGCAGGGGAAGCTGTAGGGGAAGCAGTCTTTTACTGGTAAACAGGACAGAACACATTCCTACAGAAGTGTACGAGAGTGACATGCCTGAAAGTCGAACAACAGAGGTGTGTGTTAGAGGAAAGAAAGTTCTGACCCCAGAGAGCAAAAAAATAGCTAAAAAAAAAACAACCCTAAATAAGGCCCAGAAGCAAAATAAAACGAAGAGTATTGGTCCTGGGACCAGACCGTCCTGGCTGCATCAGTGATTGCCTATGAGATTCTGGGAAGAGTAAGGACTGCTCTAGTTTCCTTCCTATACTAGGGTGCATTCCATCCATTCTTGTACAGGTTACAGGTTTCACACACCTCCTGTGTCTGAAACAGAGTGTGCACATAGAAACCACTCAATAAACGCTCTCATTCATGCAGGCTTTGGGGCAGAGAGTACTAACTACCCCTTGAAGTACTCTGCACTAGCTATCCTCCCTTTCTTCCGGTTAGTAATGGAAGTCCCACCCTCAAGGATAAGTGGTAGTCCAGCCAGAGATCAGAGTTCATCACCCTCCTTGCAGCCCTGTGGCCACAAGATCAGAGGGTCAGAACTTTCAGCTCCACCCCAGCCCCACCTCTGGGGAGGGGAGAAGGTCTGGGGATCAGATTAATTACGAATGGCCTATGTAATGGAACCTTCACTAAACTCCCAGATGAATGGATTGAGAGAGTGTCCCACGGAGGTGTTGTGTATGTAGTATACCTGGAGAGGGCGGGGGGTCTCTGCACATACTTCCCCACATACTTTGCCCTGTGGATCTCTTCCTTCCGGTTGTTCCTGAGTTACATCCTTTACAATAAGCCAGTAAGAATATATAAAGTGTTTCCCTTAGTTCTGCAAGCCATTCTAGAAAATTATTAAACTTGTGGGCTGGGCTGTGGAAAGCCCTGGTTTACAGCTTGTTGATCAGAAGTCTGTGATGCCCCGACCTACGACTGGGGTCTGAGGTGCGCCCAAACCCTAACCTGTAAAATCTGCTCTAACTCTGGGTAATTAATGCCTGAATTGAACTGAACTGTAGAACACCCTGTTGGTGTCTGCAGGGAATTGGAGAACTGATATCAGAAATATTGTTGGTGTGAGTAGAAGAAGCAGTTCTCCTTTAGCTTTCCTTAGAAAGTGTAAAATGGTGTAACCCCTATGGAGGAGGATGTGGCAATATCTAACAAAATAGGCTTTGACCCTTTGACTTGGCAATTCCACTTCTAGAATTTACTCTAGATATATTCCTAAATATATTATGCTGCTACTGCTAAGTCGCTTCAGTAGTGTCTGACTCTGTGCGACCCCATAGACGGCAGCCCACCAGGCTCCACCATCCCTGGGATTCTCCAGGCAAGAACACTGGAGTGGGTTGCCATTTCCTTCTCCAATGCATGAAAGTGAAAAGTGAAAGTGAAGTTGCTCAGTTGTGTCCGACTCGCTCCTCCGTCCATGGGATTTTCCAGGCAAGAGTACTGGAGTGGGGTGCCATTGCCTTCTCTAAAATATATTATGTTCTTATATAATTAGTATATATTTACATAATGTTATATTTACCATAAATGTATTTTAAATATATAAATAAATATATTTAAAACACATCCACGCAAGGTTTTTCAGCATTATTTGTAATAGCAATGTACGAGAAGCAAACATAGGAGATTGGCTAAAGAAATCCTGGTATATCCGTGCAATGGAGTACTATGAAGCTACCAAAAAGGAGCAAGAAAGTTTGTTTTGAACTGATACAGAGCCAGGATATATCATTAAGTAAAAAAAGCAAGATACAGAAGAGTGTGCTGATATCCCCTACTTCTCAGAAGTTTACTTTATGCCCCTTTGCTTTTACAGAAGACCTATAGTAGCACCTGTTTTTGCTAACTGAAAGATCTGAAGAGAATTTTTGCTTTAAGAAAAATGGTGAGACTTCCTGGTGGCCCAGTGAATAAGAATCTACCTGCCAGTGCAGGAGACATGGGGTTAATCCCTGATCCACGAAGAAACGAAGCCTATATGCTACAACTATTGAGCCTGTGCTCTAGAGCCCGGGAACTGCAACTGCTAAGCCCACGTGCCACAGCTAGTGAAGCCCTCATTCCCGAGCCCATGCTCTTCAGCAAGAGAATCCCCCGCAATGAGAAGCCCACGCACCACAGCTAGAGAGTCGCCCCATTTGCCACAACTAGAGACAAGCCCACACAGCAGTGAAGACCCAGCACAACCAAAGGTGAGAGGGAATTGTCTGGAGGTCCAGTGGTTAGCATGCTCACTGCCAAAGGTCCAGGTTCAGTCCCTGGTTGGGGAAAATACCGCAAGCCACAGCATCATCATAATAGTAATGATAGCGCTCAGAGTTTGCAGCTAGCTCTTTCTGAGACAGCATGCATCCCAGTAAGAGCGGCGCCACCAGGCTCCTTGCCTGGAAACCACACACAGCGTCTCATCAAGCTACTGTGGCTTTGAACTGTGTCTGTGAGCACCTGTGCTTTATCTCAGTTTGTTTTGTTCATTCCGTTAGCCAGATGTGTCCGGAGGTAACTGTTTCTTCCTTTTACACCATTTCATTTTATGAAAAATTTCACAGGAACTCTCTACTTTCAGATAGCAAGAGAAACTTGTATATCCATAGAAGGCTGCTGTTGTTTAGTCACCAAGTCATGTCAGACTCTTTTGCAACCTCATGGACTGTAGCCCACCAGGATCCCCTGTCCATGCAATTTCCTAGGCAAGAACACTGGAGTGGACTGCCATTTCCTTCTCCAGGGGATCTTCCTGACCCAGGGATCAATGAGTCTCCTGCACTGTAGGCAGATTCTTTACTTTTTCTGAGCCACTAGGAAAACCTATATAGAAGGCTACCTTTTGTATAAAGGAAATAGTCTCAACCACAAATGGGATTAACAAATGAGGAGGGAAGAATTTGTAGTAGCAGCTACAAAGAAAACTAAACATGAAAGAACGAGACGATTAATCCCAGGCAAAACCAAAACATTGTGTACTAAAGGAAATGTAATTATAATATACCGTATGGCTTAGCGAGAGTCATAGCTATTCAGTCAGAACCAAAAATTATATGTGGAGTGTGGAGGTGTGCCAAAGGAGAAATCAGGAACTAAAGGGGGCTCAACATTCATCTACCATAATAAGAAATAAAACGGATTATGTCTAATGTTAAGAGATTAGGAGTTAACAGTATAAACATTACTTAGAAATATAGTGGTAATAGCAGAGGAAACAGCTTGAAATATTAGATGAGAATAGTGACCTCTGAGGAGTAGGACTGGGAAGTAGGAAGGGGAGTCAGGCCTTTTAGTCTCATTTGCTTTTAAATAATATATACCAATTATGTTGACTTTTTAAAAATGCTTTTTACTTTGGAAAAAAAAAAAGAAAAGTTAAAAACAGGAGACTCCATACTAGCAGTAAAAGCTAGTAGAGTGTGAAAAGAAGTAGGGGAGCCCACTTCCATCCTCACTTTGTCAAATCACATTCTATCCCCCTAATTTCAGCAAAGACTGCACAGAGGGGAATATTACTTGCAATTATTGGATCAAATCCTGAGATATTTGGGTTTTCAAAACAGAACAGGGACTTCTCTGGTGGTCCAGTGGCTAAGACTCCTCACTCCCAGTGCAAGGAACCCTGGGTTTGATCTCTAGTCAGGGAACTAGATCCCACATGCTACAGCTAAAAGAAAAAATATATCTTGCTTGTGGCAACTAAGACCTCATGCAGCCAAATAAATAAATTAATTAATTAAAAATAAAATAAAAATAAATAAATCAGAACAAAGGACTTCAGTTGGGTTTGCCCAGAAGCAGACCGCAAGCAGTTTTTGAGGACAAATAGTGTTATTGGGTGACAATCCCAGGAAGCATGGGCAGACAGGGGTGGGGGAGTGAAGGGAGGAAGCCAGCAAGAGTGAGTTATGAGCCAATGGGGCTGCTGCGGGCAGTTGGGCTCAGGCCTGAACAGAACCCGTCTCAGAGTTCTCCTAACCACGAATGAGACAGCTGGGGTATTTATCCACTAACTCCTACCCACCATCAACTGAGGGCCATCCCCAGAGCTGTTCATTCCCAACCGCTGCCCGTTTTGGTCCCACCCCAAGGAGGCCAGCACGCTTCCACAGCAGAGCGGGTCTCAGTGGGAGGGTGCAGGTGTGTGAGGTAAAGAACTGTCGGTGTGGAAGGGAAGGTCCATGAGGGCAGAGTGGATGTGCAGGGGATACAGGGGGAGTGCTGACGCTCTCTGGCTCAGGACTGAAAGGAGCAGAACCTGCCTTTCCTTTGTCCAGGGCTGGTTTCTCAAGAAGGAGCTGGGATACCCTGTACTGTGTGTCCTCCAAGAGGGAAAAGGGGAGAGAATTGAGGGGGCAGAGGAAGCTGAGTGAGAGGGACCGTTTACATTAAACACCCTCCCGTCTAAGGCCCAGGATGGGAACACTCTTCCCTTGTATGGTCTGAGGGAACACACAAGATAGAATTAGTTCAGTTCAGCTCAGTTCAATTCAGTCACTCAGTCGTGTCCGACTCTTTGCGACCCCATGAATCGCAGCACGCCAGGCCTCCCTGTCCATCACCAACTCCCAGAGTTCACTCAGACTCGCGTCTATCGAGTCTGAGTCAGTGATGCCATCCAGCCATCTTATCCTCTGTCGTCCTCTTCTCCTGCCCCCAATCCCTCACAGCATCAGAGTCTTTTCCAATGAGTCAGTTCTTCGCATGAGGTGGCCAAAGTACTGGAGTTTCAGCTTTAGCATCATTCCTTCCAAAGAAATCCCAGGGCTGATCTCCTTCAGAATGGACTGGTTGGATCTTCTTGCAGTCCAAGGGACTCCCACAGTTCAAAAGCATCAATTCTTCGGCGCTCAGCCTTCTTCACAGTCCAACTCTCACATCCATACAGGACCACAGGAAAAACCATTACTCAGCCATAAAAATGAAATATTGCCATTTGTGACAACACGGATGGATCTAGAGGCTATTATGCTAAGTGAAATAAATCAGACAAAGATAAATAATGTTTGATCTCACTTATATGTGGAAACTAAAAATAAAACAAAATGAGACCTGACTCATAGATACAAAGAACTAATGGGTAGGACTTCCCTGGTAGCACAATGGATAGGAATCCACCTGCCAGTGTCGGGGACATGGTTGGTTCCCTGGTCTGGGAGGAGTCCACATGCCGCAGAGCAACTAAGCCCAAACACCACGACTACGGAGGCCTGCACACACTAGGGCCCAAGAGTCACAACCGATGAGCCCTTGTGCTGAAACTCCTGCAGCCCAAGTGCCTAGAGGCTGTCTTCCACAACAAGAGAAACCACCACAATGCCTGTGCACTGCATGATGTCCGTACAACATGAGCAGAGAGTAACCCCTGCTCTCCAGAACTAGAGAAAGCCCATATGCAGCAACAAACACCCAACACGCAGCCAAAAATAAATAAATAATGTTTAAAATGAATTTTTATATATATAGAAAAGAACAAATGGGTAGTTGCTGGAGGGAGAGGTGAGGTGGAGTGAAATTAGTACAGGGGATTAAGAGGTACAAAACCCCAGTTATGAAATAAATAAGCCCCAAGAATGTAATGTTCAGTATAAGGAATGTAGTCAACAATATTCTAATAACTTTGTATGGGAACAGATGGTTACTAGACTAACCACGGTGATCATTTCATAACATATGCAAATATCAAATAACTATGTAACACCTGAAACTAGCATAATATTGTATGTCAGCTATATTTTTTTTAAAGGAAAAACAAATAGATAAAACCAAGTCAGTCTCATGCAAACGGACAGTAGTCACCCTAATTCCATGCTATAGTACATGGTTTTGGTGCCCCATGTACAAATACCCTCTACTGAGCCAGGGGTTCCCCTGAGGGTTGACTACTGATGACCCACAGCTTGTCTCCAGCTCGAACCAGAATCATCTTGTTATCACCATCACCACCACAGCCTCTCCTCAGGGAAACCTGTAGCCAGTGATTAACAGAGAAGCTGGTTAGCCCCTGGTTCCAAGATGGGAGGAAATGTGGGGTGCAATTTACACTCCAGAGCTCCGCATGGACTCACATTGAAGCTAATCTCCAAATAAGACCATGTCCTTGCTTCCCTTTCCCTGCTTCCCTCATTTCCCTTCTCCTGAGGACAGTCCATTCATCAATCACGTGTGCGAGCATCCCTGTCTTAGACTGTACTCTAGCAAACCCAACCAAAGACCCATGACTAGTGCCAAACCAGTCAATGATGAAAGCAATGAAGCTGGCCTGATTCACTTCAGGTTCTGCCACTCAAGTTGGGGTGGAGTCCCTTTCTGCTGTCATATATACCACTGTGGAGAGAAAACCCCAGCCCAAACTGCCCTGAAGAAGGAAGAAAAGGAAGACAAGGTTATTAGTTAGGCAATTAATCCAACAGAGACACTCTAGCAAGTAAAACTCTTGAGGGAAGAAAGGAAGTAATCCTGGTACATCTGGGCTACACACTGTATTAATATAAGAGCAAGTTTGGAGTTTTATGAAATGTAAGCCCCAGATTTTACTTCCTGTGAAACCCCTTTGTATCTCTATAATAAGCCCTTCTATTTTAAAAATTTTGATCGCTGAGGAAGGCTTTCTTATCTCTCCTTGCTGCTCTTTGGAACTCTGCATTCAAATGGGTATATCTTTCCATTCCTCCTTTGCCTTTCATATCTCTTCTATTCACAGCTATTTGTAAGGCCTCCTCAGACAACCATTTTGCCTTTCTTTTTCTTGGGGATTATCTTGATCCCTGCCTCATGTAGAGTGTCATGAACCTCCATCCATAGTTCTTCAGGCACTCTATCAGATCTATCCCTTGAATCTATTTGTCACATCCATTGTACAATTGTAAGGGATTTGATTTAGGTCATACCTGAATGATCTAGTGGTTTTCCCTACTTTCTTCAATTTAAGTCTGAATTTGGCAATAAGGAGTTCATGATCTGAGCCACAATCAGCTCCCGGTCTTGTTTTTGCTGAATGTATAGAGCTTCTTCATCTTTGGTTGCAAAGAATATAATCAATCTGATTTTGGTATTGACTGTCTGGCGATGTCCATGTGTAGAGTCTTCTCTTGTGTTGTTGGAAGAGGGTGTTTGCTATGACCAGTGAGTTCTCTTGGCAAAATTCTATCAGCCTTTGCCCTGCTTCATTCTGTACTCCAAGGCCAGATATGCCTGTTACTCCAGGTATTTCTTGACTCCCTACTTTTGCATTCCAGATGCAAAATGAGAGATGCTGAGGGAACATTTCATCCAAAGATGGGCACAATAAAAGACAGAAATGGTATGGACCTAACAGAAGCAGAAGATATTAAGAGATGGCAAGAATACACTGAAGAACTATACAAAAAAGATCTTCACAACCTAGATAATCACGATGGTGTGGTCACCAACCTAGAGCCAGACATTCTGGAATTCGAAGTCAAGTGGGCCTTAGGAAGCATCACTACGAACAAAGCTAGTGGAGGTGATGGAATTCCAGTGGAGCTATTTCAAATCCTAAAAGATGATGCTGTGAAAGTGCTGCACTCAATATGCCAGCAAATTTGGAAAACTCAGCAGTGGTCACAGGACCGGAAAAGGTCAGTTTTCATTCCAATCCCAAAGGCAATGCCAAAGAANCGGCATCACCTCCACTAGCTTTGTTCGTAGTGATGCTTTCTAAGGCCCACTTGACTTCACATTCCAGGATGTCTGGCTCTAGGTGAGTGATCACACCATTGTGATTATCTGGGTCGTGAAGATCTTTTTTGTACAGTTCTTCTGTGTATTCTTGTCACCTCTTCTTAATATCTTCTGCTTCTGTTAGGTCCATACCATTTCTGTCACTAGTTTAATTGTAATATGTTGTAATCAAAATAGTCTAATATGCTATGTGATAAAGACAAGATTTCTCAGGAAAGCATAAGGGATTGCTCAGGGGAAGAACAGTATTGGCATTTCAGTGCTGACTATATGCCTGGCAGGCCTTGTATGCCCTTCTAAGAAGCTTGGACTTTATTCTATAGTAAATTAAGAGCTACTTAAGTTGAATTTTAAATATGCTAAGTGGAAGGTACCTTTCTCTGAGCATATTATGGGATTATAGCACCAATTTAGGAGGTGGAAATCAAGGGTCTTGGAACTAAAGTAATCTGCCTAAAGTCACATAACGGATAAGTGTCCAGTTCAGTTCAGTCGCTCAGTCATGTCCAAATCTTGTGACCCCATGGACCACAGCACGCCAGGCCTCCCTGTCCATCAGCAACTCCTGGAGTCCACCCAAACTCATGTCCATTGAGTTGGTGATGCCCTCCAACCATCTCATCCTATCATCGCTTTCTCCTCCTGCCTTTCCCAGCGTCACGGTCTTTTCAAATGAGTCAGCTCTTCACATCAGGTGGCCAGAGTATTGGAGTTTCAGCTTCAACATCAGNAATGGAACACAACTCAGCAAAAAAAAAAAGGAGAGAATTACTGGGGACAACAAGAAAGAATCTCAAGTGCATTCTGCTAAGTGAAAGAAGCCAGACAGAGAAGACTACATACCACGTGATTTCATTTACAGGAAATTCTTAAAAAGGCAAAACCTTAGCATCAAAAATCAGATCAGTGGTTGCTTGGGTCAGCGGTGGTGAGACAGGGGAGACGGATAGCAGGAACAAACAAGGACACAGAGAGGATGGAAATATTCACCCTTGACCATGGGAGCACATGACATGAGTGCACACATTTACCCCAAACTCACTGCATGGGACGCTTTAAGTGAGTAGGTTCTATTGCATGAAAAGTATGCCCTGATAAAGGCATTTTAAACAAAGACACTGATGACAGAAGTCACTGCAACCAGCAGTGGCTAACAGTGGCCTGGAGGCCAAGGGATGCCTGAGAGGAGGGCCTGGACTCCCTGGGAGGTGTCTTTGAACAAATGGAAAGGAGTCTCTGCCTGCTCCTCTGGGTCTCTGACAGCCTAGAAATAATACTTGTCTCTGCTTCATTTCCAGCCATGCACTGCAGAACAATGGAAGACAGAAACCCACCAGGATATTCAGAAAAAGATGATGGAAATGTGGAATGCAAAGAGGCAATCCAGGAGGAAATTTCACCCAACTAGGCCTCTCCAGGGAGAGGTGTACAGCACCCCCACAATCCCCCGCCCCCAGGATGCAAGGCCAAGATCTGGCAGCTGGGACTTTTGGGGAAGCTGAAACAGTCAGTCAAGCCCCTGATTACATTCCACTGGACCACATTGATGGCAGCCTCCCCTGGGAAATTAAGCAGCTAAGATCGCCAATCTGCTTGTAGGGCCACCGAATGGATACTCAGCAGTGCATCCAGCCTCAAGTGGTCCCAGGGGCCCTGCCCTCTTAAAGAGAGCCAGGAAAGCAGTAAGAGAGGGCCCTGGAACAGAGACACAGACCTTGCGGTGAATACAGAATGTAAGGGAGTAAAGACACAAACAGACTGGTGCTCTGGCACCAGCACTTTGGAGAACCTGGCTGCTTGATGTTGGAATGACCTAGCGAAGTCACAGTGGATGAGCATAGGCCTCGAGACTTCTCACTGCTTGTTGTGCTGATGACCTGAAAGAACACAGGACAATTGTGTGCCTCAGAAGACCGTGAGGAACCTTAAATGAAATCTTGAGATTGTGTCCATGAAGCTCAGACTGGCACTTGGTTCATGCTGAGCCCTCTAGCAAGTCAGCCATCAATCAGTATTATGTAAGCAAAGAATTGCAATCAAAGTGCCTATCAGAAGAGGGAAGCTAAAATAAATTAGGATGAAGCTATACACTGGCATACTATACAATCATTATTAAAGGTACCTATAGAAATGCACTGAGTTAGAAAGCTGCCCATGATATATAAAAAGAAAAAACAAGAAAAATAATTTTACATATAGTATGAGCCCATTTCTTAACAAAAAAATGCTTATACATCAATGCCCAATGTGTGTGTATGTGTGTGTGTGTATGTATCTGTTAGTCACTCAGTCTTGTCCAACTCTTTGTGATCCCATGGACTGTACCCTACCAGGCTCCTCTGTCCATGGGATTTTCCAGATGTACAACACGTGTACACAGAAACACTCACATACACATACACTCATTTAGGAAATGTCAGGAAGTCAGAGATCCCAACATCCCTCTCAGTAACTGACAGGACAAGAAAAAATAGATAAGGATATATAAGACCTGAATAATGTTTTCAACAAACTTTCCCAGTTGACGTTGATAGGATAACTCTACCCCCAAATACTGCACATTCTTTTCAAGCACATGTGAAGCATTCAACAAGTAAGAGTAGACACTGAGCCATAAAACAAGTCTCAACAGTTTTAAAGAAGAGAAATCATACAAAGTTTGTTCTCTGACCACAAGAGACGTACACTCAGAATCAAGTAACAGAAAGATGCCTGAAAACTTCTCAAATATTTCAAAATTAATCAACATGCTTCTAAATAACTCATTGGTCAAAGGAGAAATCATTATGGATGTTAAAAATACTTTATACTGAAAGGGAATGAAAATATTACTTATAAGAACTTGAGGACACAATTAATATAACACTTAAGTACTCATAATACTTAATATAGTACTTAATGTAAAATGCAAATGCTATAAAAGAAAGACCATAAAAGCAAAATGTTAAGCATCCCTCAGACGAAGTAAGAAAAGGAACGGCAATTAAATCCCCATCCAAAAAAATAAAAAACTCCAAGGAAGAAAATAATACAGATTAGAGCAAAAATTAGAAAGCTAGAAAATGAACATACNTTCTTAATCTCTTCTGCTTCTGTTAGGTCCATGCCATTTCTGTCCTTTACTGTGCCCATCTTTGCATGAAATGTTCCCTTGGTATCTCCAATTTTCTTGAAGAGATCTCTAGTCTTTCCCATTCTATTGTTTTCCTCTATTTCTTTGCATTGTTTACTTAAGAAGCTTTCTTATCTCTGCCTGCTGTTCCCTGGAACTCTGTATTCAGTTGGGTATATCTTTCCCTTTTTCCTTTGCCTTTTGCTTCTCTTCTTTTCTCAGCTTTTTGTAAGGCCTCCTCAGACAACCACTTTGCCTTCTTGCATTTCTTTTTCTTGAGGATGGTTTTGGTCACCACTTCCTATACAATCTTAAGAACCTCCATCCATAGTTCTTTAGGCACTCTGTCTACCAGATCTAAGATCTATTCTCATCTTAGATTCAGAATATTAGATTAGATTTAGAATATTCTTGATTCTAAATTCAAGTATAGATTCTCTTGAATCTATTTGTCACCTCTACCACATAATCGTAAGGGATTTGATTTAGGTCATACTTGAATGGTCTAGTGGTTTTTCCCTACCATCTTTAATTTAAGCCTGAACTTTGCAATAAGGAGCTTATGATCTGAGCCACAGTCAGCTCCTAGTCTTGTTTTTGCTGACTGTATAGAGCTTCTCCACATAGCTGACTGTATATAGCTTCTTTTCTTCTCAGCTGCAAAGAATATAGTCAATCTGATTTCAGTGTTGACCATCTGGTGATGTCCATGTGTAGAATCATCTCTTGTGTTGTAGGAAGAGGACAAAGATGGTAAATAGTAAACAAAGCAATTATATTTGTTTGTAACTTTCAGTATACAACAGTATGACAGAAGGTGTTGGGAATTTCCTTGGTGGGCCAGTGGTTAAGCATCCACCTTCCAATAAGGGACCTGCTGGTTGGGTAACTAAGATCCCACTTGCCACAGAGCAACTAAGCCTGGACATCACTATTAGAGAGTCTGTGCACTGCAACAAAAGATCCTACATGATGCAACTAAGACCTAATGCAGCCAAATAATTTTTTTAACGTGCTGAGTACTGTGGAGGAAATAATGGAGCAGGGTAAGAAATTTGGATAGAGTAGGGAAGCATTGGTTGCCATTTTAAATAGAGTGATCAGAGGAGACTCACTGGAAAGGCAAGAATTGAGTGAAGACATGGAAGAAATGAGGGAGTGAGTTGTTCTTGCTTGTGCTTAGTCACTCAGTCATGTCTGACTCTTTGCAATCCATGGACTGTAGACCACCAGGCTCCTCTGTCCATGGAATTCTCCAGGCAAGAATACTGGAGAGGGTTGCCATGCCCTCCTTCAGGGGATCTTCCCAACCCAGGGATCAAACTCGCATCTCTTGCATCTCCTGCCATTGACAGGCAGATTCTTTATCACTGCACCACCTTGTAAGCCAAGTGAGTTACATGAACATAAAAGGGAAAGAGCAAGAATGTACCTGGGTGTTCATGCAATAACCAAAAGGCTAATGGGGCTGGAGCAGGGCATGGGTGGGGAGAGTTGCTGGACAGGTCAGACAGGTAATGGGGGACTAAGAGTGGGATGGAGTCTAAGTAAGGACTTTGGCTTTGACTCTGGGAGAAATGAGAAGCCATTGCAAGATTTTGAGCAGAGAAGTAATACAGTATACTTATATCTTAAAATAATCTCTCTAGCTGCTGGGTCAGATGAGAATAGATGACAAGGAAGCAAGTAAAAGCAGGACAAGTGTTAGGAGACCTCTGCAGTAACCCAGGTGAGAGAATGAAGGAGACTCAGGCTAGAGCGGTAGCAATGGAGATGTGATTAAGTGATCAGATCCTGCATGAATTTTGAAAGCAGAACCAGCATGGCTTCCTGGGATTGAATGAAGTGTCTAAGAGAAAACAGCTTTGGGTTTTTTTAAAAAAGAAAAAAACCTGATTTCTCCAAACCATCTCCTATTGAGCCCCCTCTGCTGGGCAAATGTGAAATTGCCTCCTACTTTAAAAGACCAACCTGCTGCTCTGGGACAACCCAGAGGGATGGGGAGGGGAGGGAATTGGCAAGGGGTTCAGGATGGGGAGACACGTGTGCACCTGTTGGTGATTCATGTCGATGTATGGCAAAAACCACTACAATACTGTAAAGAAGTTATCCTCCAATTAAAATAAATTAATTTTTAAGAAAAGACCTTCAAGGTTGCAGGGATGACCTTCCAAGGCAGATTAGATGAGGAAGTTAGACACCACCCCTGATATTCACCATACATACCCTGAAGCTAAAGCATTAATTGGAGAACTGGTATAACTGAGCAGACCCCCTTGGCAGGTCTAGCTCTGCATCTTAACCAGGCCTGGATAATACCAAGACAAGATTCCTAGTTTGGACTTTTTAGCAGAAACTTCCCAAATGAAATGCCCAGGTCACCAAAATTTTATGTGAATTGTAGCATCAGAAAAAAAAAGTGGTGCTGGCAAACAGAGACCTGAGATTTTCATAAACCAATGTTACAGGAAGACTCAGTCCCTAATCACAGAAAAAAGATACCAGGAAAAAAAAAAGATACCAAAAGTAGGAAGTAGACTCCCTAGAGAAGATCCTATCCACCAGTCTTCTTTGATGCAGACCTGAAGGATGCTGGTTATATAAGGGAAGTCTTCCAAGCAAGTAGATCACAGGGACCGGGGGACTCACTCCACTGCTCAGGAAGTATGTTGTACAACGATGCCCCCGAGATTTGCTGTTCCATCACTTACCTATACAGACCTGTCCAGCAAGATACAGCACTGGTCCTGAACCATCAAACCCTTTTCTTAAGAGTAATTAATGTGATTGTCCTTTTTTTTTTTTCTTTCCCACTATTGCATATGAGTAGTGGTTATTGGCAGATACTACTAATCAGAACTAAGATTGGGATTGTATTATGGTCGATAATATGTAAGGAAATGTACCTTATAATTGATGCTAACATAAGATGATTGGATGGCATCACCGACTCAATGGACATGAGTTTGAGCAAACTCTGGGACACGGAGAAGGACAGGGAAGCCTGGTGTGTTGCAGTCCATGGAATCACAAAGAGTCGGACATGACTGAGCGACTGAACAAAGACAAAATGAGTGCAGATGTTTAGGGATAGTTTGTGTTAGAAAAAAAATTCAATAAAGTTAGATGAGTATGTCTTGGTCAGCAAAATGCTGGGAAATTCCAAACTGATTTTAAAAACAGATCATACCATTTGACTTTTTTTTTTTAATCATAAGAGAGAGGGAAGCATTGGGCTGGAAACTGGAAGAACTTTGTGCAAAGATAGTGATTGAGATCCTTAGACTGAAGGTCTACATTATGGACAAAATGGATTACAATCAACCTAGTGCTCAGAAAAGGTCTTGGCCCTGCACCTGCATAAATGAACCAAGTGTTCATGAATCTGTTCTTATCTTTGCACCATCTGAGAAACTTTGATGCATGTGAGGGAAGCACAACTGAAATAGGTGGGCTCTATCTATTGTTTAGTCCATCAGTTCAGTTCAGTTGCTCAGTCATGTTCAATTCTTTGCGACCCCATGGACTGCAGCACACCAGGCTTCCTTGTCCATCACCAACTCCCGGAGCTTGCTCAAACTCATGTCCATGGCATCAGTAATGCCATACAACCATCTCATCCTCTGCCATCCTCCCTTCCCCTTCTCCTCCTGCTTTCAATCTTTCCCAACATCAGGGTCTTTTCCAATGAGTCAGTTCTTCACATCAGGTGGCCAAAGTATTGGAGTTTCAGCTTCAGCATCAGTCTTTCCAGTGAATATTCAGGACTGATTTCCTTTAGGATTGACTGGATTTCCTTGCAGTCCAAGGG
>SJYV01005751.1:2287316-2305795 GCA_006410875.1 Neotragus pygmaeus | reverse complement strand
AAACTGATTTTAAAAACAGATCATACCATTTGACTTTTTTTTTTTAATCATAAGAGAGAGGGAAGCATTGGGCTGGAAACTGGAAGAACTTTGTGCAAAGATAGTGATTGAGATCCTTAGACTGAAGGTCTACATTATGGACAAAATGGATTACAATCAACCTAGTGCTCAGAAAAGGTCTTGGCCCTGCACCTGCATAAATGAACCAAGTGTTCATGAATCTGTTCTTATCTTTGCACCATCTGAGAAACTTTGATGCATGTGAGGGAAGCACAACTGAAATAGGTGGGCTCTATCTATTGTTTAGTCCATCAGTTCAGTTCAGTTGCTCAGTCATGTTCAATTCTTTGCGACCCCATGGACTGCAGCACACCAGGCTTCCTTGTCCATCACCAACTCCCGGAGCTTGCTCAAACTCATGTCCATGGCATCAGTAATGCCATACAACCATCTCATCCTCTGCCATCCTCCCTTCCCCTTCTCCTCCTGCTTTCAATCTTTCCCAACATCAGGGTCTTTTCCAATGAGTCAGTTCTTCACATCAGGTGGCCAAAGTATTGGAGTTTCAGCTTCAGCATCAGTCTTTCCAGTGAATATTCAGGACTGATTTCCTTTAGGATTGACTGGATTTCCTTGCAGTCCAAGGGACTCTCAAGAGTTTTCTCCACACCACAGTTTAAAAGTTTAGTCCAGAAGCAACAGGATGATATAGAACCACACCAGGGTAAGGTAAAAGTCTGAACTAGAAGATTAGATAGACATCTCTGGGAGATGATATACATGGGGAACAGCTCTTCATGATGCTGCCTCTGGCTACAGGCTGGACATGGATGATTTTAACTCTGGGAAGAAGGTGAGTAGCAGATGTCCTTAAAGTGGTTAGGTCATGCTTAGTGGGTTCATCTTAGGCTGTACAGGGAGAAAGGTAGGGGGGCTGGTAATTAGGATAACTGTGGCTGATTTATGTTGATGTAAGGCAGAAACTAACACAATATTGTAAAGCAATTATCTTCCAATTAAAAAAAAAGAATGTAGTGGAGACCTTTCAAGGTATCTACCGGGTTAATGGGGGTCTTTACTTCCTCTTCTCTAGATGCTGCCCCTCAGTTTTTGATAGGGACTCCAACAGTCACATTTGAAAAGTTTTTTTTAATGTCTAAAAGCATGTTTCATAATGTTTTGATTTCTCATTTAACTATACTGTGGTCAGAGAATGTGGTCTATGTGATATTGATTCTTTGGTATTTATTGAAGCTTGCTTCGTTACTTAGTAAGAGATCAATAAATGTTCCATGTGTGCTTGAAAAGAATGTGTACTCTCTAATTGCTGATAGCAGCGTTCTATATAAGTTCACTAAATGAAGTTAATTGCGTCTTTCAAATCTTCCATATCCTGGTTCATTACTGCTCTGTAGATCTGTGTTACTGACAGAGCTGTATAATTGCCCACCATGATGGTTAATTTCTGAATCTCTCCTTACACTTCTGTCAATATTCACTTTATATGCATGTCATTAGAAGCACACACTTTAGAATTATTATATTCTCTTCATGAACTGAACCTTTTGTTAATGGGCATGTGTCTAAAGGACATTGTGCCTGACATCAATACATAGTTATCTAAGGCCAGCTCCTTTTGGCTACTCAAGAGCATTACTTCGGAAGTCCTTGCTTTTCTTTCATCAGTTTTTTCCATCTTTGTTGGTTTGTTCCAATCACCATAAAATCATGTTGTTATTTTTTCTATTAAAAAAAATTTTCATTTGACCCCACTTCCTCATCTAGCTACAGCCTAATTTCTCTGTTTTCTAAATTCTCAGTAGAATTTTTAGCAACATTTTTTGAAAGAATGATATTTAGCCCTCTCCTCCCATTCTCTTATTTTTCTCATTTTCAGTTTTTTCTGTTATGTTTTAAAATAGTATATTATTTTAGATGAAATACACAACATTGTAGAAAATGTAGATAAGCAAAATAAGTGAAAATTTTTTGTTCTCACTATACGGAGAATATCAATCTTAGCAACTTAGCACTCCAATAATAACTAGATCTTTTACATACATATTTTTTAACATATGGGGTTTGTTTAAAACAAACTTTTAAAACAAACATACTTTTTATTGAGGTAACATTGGTTTATAACATTACATAGGTTTCCTGTGTACAACATTATATTTGCACTTTTGTTTAGACTACAGCGTGCTCACCACCAAAAATTTAATTTCCATCCATCACCAATATAGTTGATCCTCTTTACTCATTGTACTCACCCCCCTTTCCCTTCTTCCCTGGTAACCAGTACCCTGTTCTCTGTATCTGTGTGTTTGTTTTCATTTGGTTTGGTTTGTTCATTCATTTTATTTGCTTGTTTTCTATATTCCACATAGAGTAAAATTATGCAGCATTTGTCTTTCTTCATCTAATTTATTTCACTTAGCATAATACCTTCAAGGTCCATCCCTGTTGCCACAAATGGCAAGATTTCATCTCTTTTTGGTGGCTGGCAGTCCGTTTTATACATGTATATATATGTATGTATAAAGAACATCTTTATTCATTCACCTATTGATGGACACCTAGATTGTTTCCGCATCTTGGTTACTGTAAATAATGCTGTGATAAACATAAGGGTGCATATATCCTTTTGAATTAGCATTTTCATATTCTTTGGGTAAGTAACCAGAAGCGGATCAGTATCCCTTGCTGTATCATAAGGTAGTTCTATTCTTAATTTTTTGAGGAATCTCCATACTGTTCTCCACAGTGGTTGCAACAATTTACATTCCCACCAACAGTGTGCAGGTTCAGTGTATGGATTTGTAAAACATTTTTTTATTTATTTGGCTGAGCCAGGTCTTACTTGCGGCACATGGGATCTTTGATCTTTGTTTCAGCATGCAGGTTCTTTAGTTGCAGCATATAGGATCTTTTAGCTGCAGCTTTTGAACTCTTAGTTGTGGCATGTGGGGTCTAACTCCCTGACCAAAGATTGAACGTGGCCCCCCCTGTATTGGGAACATGAAGTTTTAGCCACTGGACCCCTGGGAAGTCCCTGTATGGGTTTTTTTAAATCAACATGAGATCACCTCATACATAGCACTGGGTAATTTCTCTCTATCAGTTAATCATCTCTGCCTTTCCAAAATGGAAAATTTTCATATCATCTAACACCTAAACCATAATCAAATTTTCCCAATTGTCCCCAAAATGTCCTCTATAACTGATATGTCCATATCCTGCTCAGCCTATGGCCATACATTATGACACTAACTTATTGAAGGCACTAACCCATATGTCCTTTCTTCTGGATTTGTCTGGTTGCTCCTTCATGATATTGTTCAGTTTCTCTATCATCTGAATTTCTTATAAACTGAAAGTTAGATCTAAAGTCTTAATGGTTTTAAGGTGGATGACTTTGAATAAGTATACAATAAATGGTGTATATTTCATTTTGCATCTCATTATAAAGCACAATATCTAGTGACGCCAATTGTGACAGCAGTATTAGACACTGGCCCAGGGTGAAGACAGCCATATCCTTTATCTTAAATTAGATTTCCCCAATGTAACTAGAAAGTAAGCTGTGTGTTGTGACTTTGGCATTGCACAATGTCCACTTCCCATCTGCTCCTTCTCCTGTTGGTTTTAAACCAATTCTTAATCTTTGACAGAATCAGTAATTTCATAGAGCTTGCAAAATGATGATGCTGAAATTCTAGATTATTCAGGAAGGTTTTTCTTTATCAACTGAATCTATTTGATTATCCTAAAATACTGTTCCTACTGGAAAGGCAAGACCAGTGCTCATTTATTTTCCTTTAATTACTAATTTTCAAAGTACATTTTAGTTAAATGGTCATTTAAAATGATGACAAATAACCATGTTCTTAAACCCACTCTAAATCATCTTTCACTCCCACCAATCCACAAAACATCCCTTAAGTTCACAGATGTCCTCCAGGTTGCTCCATCCAGAATTCAAGTCTAGCTCTCCTCTGATTGGCCCATCAGCACCCGTTGAGACAGTGGACCACTCCCACCTTGAAACATTTTCTTCATTTGACTTTCAAGCCATGACTCTGCCTAATTCCTCCTAGTGCCCTAGCCATTCCTTCTCAGACTCCTTTGCTAGCTCCCGTCATTTCCTTGACCTCTTAAGATTGATCTCCTCTATCTACACTCATTCTTTTTCAACTTTGAACCAAAAGGTATGTTTTCATTGCTAATTGATATATTTGATTTTTCAAAGTAAATGTATGTATGTTCATTACATACAGTTAAAAGTTAAAAAAAAAAAGATTAATTAAGGCCTGTGTTGCTTATAACCTAAAAATCCAGAGGCAATCATTGTTAACAGATGTATTTTTCAGATTATTTGGTTCTCTGTCTAGAAATTGTGACAGGCCATTAAAAAGTATTTATAGAAATTCCCTGGCAAGTCCAGTGATTAGGGGGCTTCCCAGGTGGCTCAGTGATAAAGAATCCACCTGCCAAGGAGACTAGTTCCATCTCTGGGTTGGGAAGAGCCCCTGGAGAAGGCAATGGCAACCCACTCCAGTATTCTTGCCTGGGAAATCCCATGGACAGAGGAGCCTGGCAGGCTAGTCCATGGGGTCGCAAAAGAGCTGGACGTGACTTGGCGACTAAACAACAACCAGTGGTTAGGACTCTGTGCTTTCACTGCTAAGGGTGATGGTTTGGGTTCAATCTCTGGTTGGGGAACTAAGATCCTGAAAGCCACAAGGCTTGGCCAAAAATATATGTCGATAAATAGAATATATCTTAGTTGATCAATCGTGTCTCACTCTTAGGGTCTCCATGAACTGTAGTTCACCAGGCTCCTCTGTCCATGGAATTCTCCAGACAAAAATACTGGAGTGGGTAGCTGTTAAAAACAATTTATAACTATTTACATATCATTTGGATATATTTCCCTCCATCTTGTAGTGTGTGTGTTGTGTGATACACAATTTTTAGAAAAACAAAATTTTGCACATATGTATTTTTAATTGCGGTAAAATATACTGTATTGGAGTTTCAGCTTCAGCATCAGTTCTTCCAATGAATATTCAGGACTGATTTCTTTTAAGATTGACTGGTTGGATTGTAATAGGTTTATAATACTTTTCACACAAATAATACACTAAAAACAAACACAAAAAATAAAGAAAACATTTTTAATCTTATAGTAAAGTACCTTGAAAAGTACAGTGGTTCAGTACAATAGCTGGCATACAGGGGCTGGCATCGAGTGAACAGGCAAGAAGAGTTACCTACTGGAGGAAGGAGAGCATGGGGGAGATCCTAGAGCTGAAAGATCATCAGCAATAGGATTCAGAGGACAAGCTGCACATATTCAAATACTTGAAAGTTCCCAACTTGAAGGTTAGTATGTAGGGGATTTACTGTATTATAAACCTCATTAATGCAACTTTATAATTGCTGCTCTATGTAATGGTCTCAGATCGGGTAGAAGAGGAAAAGAGGGGGTGCACCATGAAGCATGTAGAACTTCCCCAACCAAGGACTGAACCCATGCCCCTACATTGCAGTACAGAGTTTTAACCACTGGGCCACCAGGGAAATCCATCCTTATATTGTCTTTTATATTTACTTATGCATTTACATTTGCTAATGCTATGTATTTCTTCATGTGTATTTGAATTACTGTCTAATGTCCTATCATTTCCACCTCAAGGGCTCTCTTTAGCATTTCTTTTTTTTTAATTTTTATTTATTTATTTATTTTTGGCTGCCCCAAGTCTTCATTGCAGCGAGCTGGGGCTACTCTCTAGTTGTGGTCCACAGGTTTCTCACTGCTGTGTCTTCTCTTGTTGCAGAGCACTGGTTTCAGTAGTTACTGCATGTGGCTCAATAGTTGCAGCTCCCAGACTCTAGCAGAGAAGGCAATGGCACCCTTCTCCAGTACTCTTGCCTGGAAAATTCCATGGACGGAGGAGCTTGGTAGGCTGCAGTCCATGGGGTCGCTAAGAGTCGGTCATGACTGAGCGAATTCACTTTCACTTTTCACTTTCATGCATTGGAGAAGGAAATGGCAACCCACTCCAGTGTTCTTGCCTGGAGAATCCCAGGGACAGGAGAATCTGGGGGGCTGCTGTCTATGGGATTGCAGAGTCGGACACGACTGAAGCAACTTAGCAGCAGCAGCAGCCAGGCTCTAGAGCACAGGTTCAAGAGCTGTGGCACACAGGCTTAACTGTTCCCCATCATGTAGGATCTTCCCAGACCAGGGATCAAACCCATGTCTCCTAAATTGGCAGGCAGATTCTTTACCACTGAGCCTCCAGGGAAGCCATCTTTAGAATTTCTTGTAGGGTGATTCTGCTAGTGTTGAATTTTCTTAGTCTTTGTTTATCTGGGAATGTCTTAATTTCTCCAATAATTTTCAAAGGATATATTTGCCATAAATAGATCCTGGCTGACAGTTCTTTTCTTTCAGCACTTTCAATTTGTCCAACCACTGCCTTCTGGCCTCCACAGTTTACAGTAAGAAATCAGCTGTTAATTTTATTGAGGATTCCCATGTCCATAATCAGTCACTTTCCTCTTCCTCTTTTGAAGTTTCTTTGTCTTTTGACAATTTGGCTCTGATGTGTCTAGATACTCTTTCTTTGATCATCTCATCCAGTCTCGGGATGTTAAATGCCAACTATTAACTGATAACTCCCAAATAAATATTTCAAGCCCAGACTTCTTCTAGACCCCAGACTCATATATTTAAATGCTGACTGTTGTTCTCACTTCAGTGTGTAACAGTCACCTCAAATTAATATGTTAAATTGAAATCCTAATTCCACCTTCAGAAAAAGAAATCTGCTCTAAATATGGCCAAACCTTATCTCAGTTAATGGCCAACTCCATTACTCCAGCTATTCAAGACAGAAACCTTGGAGTCATCTTTTATTCCTCTCATTCTCTCATCCTCATCCATTAATGTTCTTGTCTCTACTTTTAAAATAAAACCGGAACCCTATCACTTCTTATCACTTCCACTGCTACCATCTTGGTTCAAGCTACATCATTTTTCATCTGGATTATGACAGTGACCTCCAACTGGGATCCCTGCCTGTCCTTGTCAGTATTATTTTCTCTGAATTACCCTTTCAAAACGTATGTCAGACTATGTCACCCCTCTAGTCAAAACCCTCTAATGAGTCACCATTTCACTTGGAGTAAAAGTCAAAATTCTTATAAAGCTAATATTTACAGAGGTTCCTCTTCTACCCCCACCCCTGCCATCATCATCTTTCTAACTGCATCTCCAATGACACTCCCTCTTGATCCCTCCTCTCTGTTCAAACTGGTCTATTTTTATTCCTGGGATGTATTTATAATAGCCTTTCCACCTTCTGTTCTTTCTACATAGAATATGTCCTCCCCATATATCCTCATACCTTACTGTCCCTCTTTCAAGATTTTGTTCAAATGTTACCTTCTCAGAAACTTTCTATTGTAGATAAATTATTCTTTCTTTGTGGTAAATTTTAATATCTTCTCTGTGTAGAGTGGTCTATTGTTTGACTAAGATGGGAATCGTGGATTTTTCTCATTTTATAAAATCCTATTTGGGTTTTGTTGAGATTACTAAACCAGAAGATTCATGTTTTTCATCAGTGTGTAAACTTCTCAGCTATTAATCTTTTCAAATAGTGATTCTTTCCCATTCTCTCTATTCTCTCCTTCTAATATTCTAATTATGTTGATGTCAGCTCTCATTTTGCCCTCCATGTCCCTTAACCTCTTTGTCCCTTTTTGATCTTGTACTACTTTGTACTTCAGTCTGGATAATTTTCTCAGACCTATCTTCCAGTTTGTTAACTTTTCCTTCAAGCTGTCATCAATCTTTTGTTTAACTTATCCATCAGGTTATTTTCTTAATTTCAATTACTATATTTTTCACTTTTTATTTATTTCTTTTTCTTTAATTGTTCATTTCTTATTTACTTTGCTTTTCATTGGAGTGTAATTGATTTACAACATTGTGTTAATTTCTGGTGTACCACACAGTGATTCAATTGTTGTTGTTGGTTAGTCTCTAAATCACATCCTACGCTTTTGTGATTCCATGGACTGTAGCTCACCAGGCTCCTCTTTTCATGGGATTTCCCAGGTAAGAATATTAGAGGGGTTGCCATTCCTTCTCCAGGGGATCTTCCCAACGCTGGGATCAAACGCAGGTCTCCTGCATTGGCAGGCAGATTCTTTTTACCACAGAGCCACCAGGGATGCCCACCCAAACTCCTAATTTCACACCACCACCATTTATTTATTTTTCAAATCTGCAAGTTCTTTTTTATACCATCTTGATTTTTTTCCTGTGTCCTCGATCACTGTAAACATACTTAGTTTTAAATAATAACAAACACATTTGTGACACTATGTGCCAAGTACTGTTCTGGGTACTTTATAAATATTAATTCATTTGATCCTCATAACAATCCCATATAAGGAAATGGAGGCATAGAGAATTTAATCAACTTACCCAAGAAAACCTTGATAGTAAATATAATTGCCAGTAGTCTGGCTTTAAATTTTATACTCTTGGAGTAGGGGATAAAGGGGGCGGGGGGGCAAGATGGCGGCACACCTGTCCTACGGGCGAGGGAACCTCAATGTGCTGCGGGAGGCAGTGCGTCGCGAGCTGCGCGAGTTCCTGGACAAGTGCGCAGGAAGCAAGATTTAACCCAGAGACTGACTTCACTATAGAATCACCCACAGTTGTATCAATGACTAGGGTAAGATAGTGGCAACAGGCAAAGGAGAAAGAGCTCTGACACAGAAAAATATGAGTATGCTAAAACCAAGTGGGCTTAAGGCTCCCGCCAATATTTTGAAGCCTGGAAGCACAGCCTTGAAGACACCTGCTGCCATTGCTGCTCCAATAGAGAAAACAATATCCAGTGAAAAAGCATCAAGCACTCTGTCCTCTGAGACACAAGAGGAGTTTGTGGATGACTTTCGAGTTGGGGAGCAAGTTTGGGTGAATGGGAATAAGCCTGGATTTATCCAGTTCCTGGGAGAAACCCAGTTTGCACCAGGCCAGTGGGCCGGGATCATTTTGGATGAGCCCATAGGCAAGAACGATGGCTCAGTAGCAGGAGTTCAGTACTTCCAGTGTGAGCCTCTAAAGGGGATATAATTCGTCTGTCCTCACTTCTCCTCATTTAACCATCACAACCTTCCTTCTTTGCCAATAGAGCAGCTTCTCCCACAAAAAGCTCACAACAGTCAGCATCAGTACCAGCGCCTCAACTAGCGGCAGAAGGACTGGGAAAGAGGATTCCTTCCTCGAACGATAGTTAAAAATGACTATGACATTTAACAAGGCTAGTTAGTAAGAAATGTAGCTGGCAAAGGTTTCTTATCATTTCCTATGCCTTGGTCAAAAGCACACTTGTCCAGGGTTTCCTCCAAAGAGCAAGGAACAGACCATGCTCTCACTGGGACGTAGGTAAAAACTCCAACTCCAACGAGACATAAGTAGCAGTGTGAAGGGTTCCGGGTTGTTAGCCTTCATTTTGCTGTGAATGTTATTGATCACAGCATGTTAATTTACAAGAGTCAAGTGCACTCAGAGTTCACATTCTGTTTGACCTGTGACTCTTGTTATTTAGTCACTAAGTCATGTCTGACTCTTCTGTGACCCCAAGGACTGTAGCCCACCAGGCTCCTCTGTCCACCGGATTTTCCAGGCAAGAATAAGGGAGTGGGTCGCCACTCCCTTCCACAGGGGATCTTCCTGACCCAGGGATCAAACCCACGTCTCCTGTGTTGGGAGGCGCATTCCTTACCCCTGAGCCACCTGGAAAGCCTACATATGACTCGACAGACAGGCAATGGGGAAGGATGAGATTATCTTTTAGGCTTGTTACACACTCCATTCATTTACCTCAACACCATCATTTTGGGGAGTTCTCTATTTTCAAAAGAGTTTATAGACTGGAATCAAGCTGAAACAAGAGATCACAGCAAGTCCAGAGATAAAGTATCAAGTTGGTCAAAGAGTTAGTTCAAGTTTTTCCATAAGATGTTAATGGAAAGACAAGAATGGACTGTTTGGCCAACCCAATAATAAAGTACTCTGATATGAGGAAACCAGAATCTATCCACACCCCAGAGTCATTATTTTCTCTAATCTCCTCAGATGAAACCACACTCAACATGCTCAGAAGATACTCCACTCATATGAAAAATAAGGTACAATGCAAGATAAGAAATGGAGGGGAAAAAAAAAAGATGGAGGATGTCGCTACAAACCTTGCCGCTTTCAGCATCCTTCTCAATCTCTAAGTTTTTAATCTGTTTCTCAGCTGCCTCAAGCTGCTGTCTGAGGCTCTCGATTTCCAATTTACCTTCGGAGCTGGCTTTCTGAAGCACATCAAGATCCCAGAGCTTTTCTTTGGCAGCCTTGAGCTGTGATGTAAACTGATCAATAACCTTGGTTTGCTCCCTGCATTTGGCTTGTAGCACCTCTAGCTCCTTTACCTTTAGCTCGGCTTCCTGCAGTTTGTTTAAGGTGTCCTCCATTTCCACCAGGTGCTGGTCTTCCGCTTTGTCCCACTTCGACTGGATGGCTTCCAGACTGTTCACTTTCTCTTTAATGACTTGCATCAGCTTAGCCCTTAGGGCTTTGAGCTCTTTCGTATTAGCAGACCTTTCTGAGTCTTGCTTGTTCTGCAGATTTTCTATTTCCTGCTGGTAGTCCAGTCTCATTTTCTCTTTCTGCGTTTTTAACTTGCAAATTTGGCTGTCTCGGTGCCGACCCCCTTGCTGAAGGACACCTTCAGCTCCTCCATGGCCTGCTGGTGGGACGCAATAGCTGTCTCCAGCTTAGACTTCCACAGGGCGATCACGTCTGAATTCTCCTTGTTGGCATGGTCGAGCTTACTTTTCAGGGACTCATTCTCTTTGGAAAGCTTCTCTGTGGCGGCCTGCAGAGCCTTTAACTCCTTCTGGTGCGTTTCTTCCCGGGCTCCAAAATGCTCCTTCAGAGAAGTGACTTCTTTCTGGTGGTCACTATGGGTGGCTTCTAACTTCTCCTGCAAAACGCTGATCTCTTGCAAGAGAGACAGTGACATGTCCACATCCCCCGCTGGCTTATTGGACTCCAGCCGCCTCCGCAGCTCAGCTACCTCCTGCACTCGCAATGCGAGGTCTTTCTCGAGCTCCATGATGCGGGACTTTTCTGACACCGTGGCCACCTAGTCAGCAGCAGTCAAGGAGAAAGAAGAGACCATTTAAATGACGAATCACTGATGATTTTCTCTAACCTTGGAGATCTTTAGGGACTACCCCTTCTCAGGCAGCAATCAAGCCACCAAGAATGTCTATGTGTCAATCCAGGCCTGACTGTGGCTTAAGCCTGGTTCTGGACACTCCAATTCAAAATATAACCCAATTACAGTCTTTGGCAAACTTTTCACCATTTTGAGATGCTAAAGGAAAATAAAACTGAGTTTTATTGAGCTTAACTCACCCCCAAATAGCTCTTTTCCCTCTAAAGAACCTTAAATCAGGAAGAGCACCCATTAACTATAGTTAGTTAATATGAACAGTACCTTTCAAAGTTCTTATATATTTGCCTTCTGGAAGAAGAATCTTTGTTTTGCCTCTTCTACCCAAGGGGTATAAACACTTATCTATCTGTTGGCAGTGACTTTACTGAAGTGTGCTGTCCGGTACAGCAGCCATGAGCCACATATGGCTACTCAGCACTTAAAATGAGGCTGTGAGAGTCATGTATACATCAAATAATGACGACTTGGGGAAAAATAGAACATATCTTGTTAACAATTTCTTATGCTGATTATATGATGAAATGATAATAGTTTGGATATACTGGTTTAAATAAAATGTTATTAATTTCAAAAAAAATAAATTTTATACTCTTAATCACTGCACTTCACTGCCTCTTCTATAGTTGAGCTGTCATCTGAATATTACGTTATCTGAAATTCTTGCTGTTTTTTCATATTTGCGGATCCTTGCTCATTGTGGATTGTTTCTTTATGCAGATTACTTTTCAGTTATCGTGAGAATCTTGCACAGGTTCAAAGGAGTTTCATGTTGTTTCATACCAGGGACACCCCCAGCCTAGAATAACTTTTGATGTCAATTCCTTAGCTTGAGCATTCCTGGACCCAGGATATATATCTGAATCCAAAACCAACATAAAGTATAATCTTGTAGTTATAAATTCTCAGGAAAGTTTTAGTTTAAAAAAAAAATATTTATTTATTCTTCAATGCCAGGTCTCAGTTGCAGCATATGGGATCTAATTCCCTGTCAAATCCTGCACTGGGCGCACAGAGCCTTAACCACTGGACCACCAGGGAAGTGCTTAGTTTTAGTTTTTTGTTTTTCCTCACTGAGAGCCAGGAATAGGCAGACAAGCTTCTTTGTCACCTCCCTGTGGATGGTAGTCCACATTTAAGTCCACCCTTCAAAGGGTGTAGCCCTTTGCGGATCTTAGGTTTATTTGGAAATTTCAATTCTAACTCCTCTTATACAGACTCCAAATCCTTTTCTTTTTCTCTCCACGGGGAATTAAAACTCCAGCCAGTTAATTTCTATTGCTGATTCCCCTTTCTCTAGTTCACCATGTTTCCAGACATGGCAGCTTCAGTTTAGTATTCGTGTTTACGGCTCTAATTTGTTTTCTCTCTCTTTAGGGTCTTTAAGCGTGCTCCTTAATTTCTTGTGAGCTCAGCTATGCATTTAAAAGCTAGCATTTATCACCATGAATCATCTGTCCCTTAACTACTCCCCTCCCCCAAAAAAAAAACTCCTTTTATATTCGTTACTATTGTTGTCACAGAATATGTCATCACCAGTTGAGTCATTTGACAAAGGAGGTATTTTTTTTCAGGCTGTGGGAAATTAGCAATTTGGATATAATACAGAACATATTTTCTTTTACCTGTCAAAAACAAGGTTATGGGACTTCCCTGGTGGTCCAGTGGTTAAGAATCTGCCTGCCAATGCAGGGGACACAGGTTCGACCCCTGGTCCAGGAAGATTCCACATGCCTCACAGTAACTAAGCCTGTGCGTCACAATTACTAAGCCTTCATTCTAGAGCCTGTGCTCTGCAACAAGCGAATGGCTTTGTAACCACAATGAAAAGCCCAAGCACCGAAATTAGAGAGTACCCCAGCTCGCTGCAACTAGAGAAAGCCCAGGTGCAGCAATGAAGACCCGGAACAGCCAAAAATAATGAAGATTTTTAAAAAATAAGTCTATGCAATATGCGTGTTATATTTTATGTAGTGTTTTTAGATGTCATGGCAGAGGAATTTTCAGAATACTTAATCTGGCCATATTGCCAGAATTGGAGTGTAGTAGTCATATTTCTGCTGTCCCAAGACCATGATTGATTAGTCTAAGTTTGGCTACACCAGCTCTCCTGGGTTTCTACACATGTTGTTCACTCTGGCTGGAGTATCTTCATCCATTCTCACTCTCTCCCTTGACATATCTAGGTAACCACTCTTATCCTCAAAGCTAGCCCAAGGCTTCCCTGGTGGCTGGGTGGTAAAGAATCCACCTGTCAGTGCAGGAGACACTAGTTCCGTCCCTGATCTGGAAAGATCCCACATGCCACGGAGCACGTGGGAAAGCCTGCGCACGGAAATTAGAGTCACCCCCACTTTCCACAACTAGAGAAAACTCCATGCAACAACAAAGACCCAGCACAATCAGAACTAACTAAATAAAATTATATATATGTTTAAAGAAAAGCTCAGCCAGAATTTTTTTTTTTCCCCAGAAAAGTCTTCCTTGGTTCTCTCCAAATGAAGTTAGTCCCTCCCTTCGTTGTATTTTGCAAGTAGTTTTCTTGGGACACTCATTAAGATACTAGTATTTAGCATTTATTTGCCTATTTATTTTCTTGCTAATGCTAAGATTTCTACTAAGCATTGGAAGGACTGATGCTGAAACTGAAGCTCCAGTACATTCTGGCTGCCTAGTGCGAAGCTCCAATTCATTGGAAAAGACCTTGATGCTGGGAAAGATTGAAGGCAACAGGAGACTGGAGCGGCAGAGGACTAGACGGTTAGATAGCATCACGGACTCAATGGACATGAATTTGAGCAAACCCTGTGAGATAGCAGAGGACAGAAGAGCCTAGCATGCTACACTCCACGGGGTCGCAAAGAGTCGGACACGACTTAATGTGGAAACTGGTTCTATTCATCTGTGTATTCCGGCACAGTGCACCACTTGAAGCTGTTAAGTGCTTTAAAATGTTTGTTGCACTGAATTCCTAAAGGAAAAGTGAAACTGGATTCGAAGGAAAAGAAAGCTGATCTGAGATAAGATTCTGGGTGGAAGAGGTAAGTTTTGAAGAGTCAAAAATGTCTTTAGAAAGAGGGACCTGAAAAAAAGAAAAAGAGGGGACTGCTGGTATTGTTATGCATAAGTTTGCCCTTTGTCACTGTCATCCAAAGCTTTTTTTGCCATACAAATGAACTTATTTACTAAAGAGAGATCCACAGACATAGAAAACAAACTTATGGCTATCAAAGGGGAAAGTTGGAGTCGGGAGGAGGGATAAATTAGGAGTTTAGGATTAACATATACACACCAAAAGAGATAACCAACAAGGACTTACCGGATAGCACAGTAGGTTCTATACAATACAAAATCTTGTATAGCCAATATTTTGTAATAAGGTAAAGAATCTGTAAAAGAAATACATATATATGTATTTATAAAACTGAATCATTGGCTGTACACCTGAAATTAACACAGCATTGTAAATCAACTATATTTCAATTAAAAATTTTTTCTAATAAATCACTTTGTAGCCCATTAAAAAAAAGCTTTTTTGCCTACTATGGAATCCTCTTACCTCTCAGAGTTCCCAAAGAAGTTTTGGGGCTTCCTCCAAGTCAGCTGGTACAATCCTGAGATGTCAGGTCTGAATTTGAGGTTTCCTAACTACCTGCCACTTCCTATAGCTTCTCCTAGCTTACCAGTACTTTTTACTTCGATAATTAAATGAGCACCTCTACATGTACTACCTCATTTACTCATAACAATTCTTTTATAGATGATGACAGAGCCTTAGAGAAGTTAAGAGCCTTGCCCCAAACCACAAGGCAGTAAGTGGCAGTACTAGGACTACTGCTTATTTAACTCCAAAACTCACGTTTAAGCATAGTAATGAAGTATCTGATTTCCAGCAGGCCACAGGATAAACTTAACAGTGTTGAAGTCAAGCTATGAGTAGAGCTATGTAATAAACCTGGATGTGAAAAAAAAAAAAAAAACATGCAAAGTTAGGGATTTCCTCATAAAACTATAACTTGTCCTAGAGTAGTAACAGAAAGAGAATATTCACCAAATACCAGCCTATGCCTGGGGTTTGTTTTATCTCACATTTCTAAAAGGTGAACAGTATTAACACTGTTTTATAGGTTCTCCAGTTTCAGGGAGGATCAATAATTAATAATTAAGCGCTTTGGACCCAGACCTACCTGGACCCACATACTGACTTTACCTCTTGGCAAATATGCCAAACTGGAAAAAATGATGCTCTGTAACATGGGGGTAATCTGTAAAATGGGGATATATAATATCCACTTAAAAGAATGTTGTAAATATTAAATCATATAATGGGTGAATGGCACCTAACCCAATGCTTGCTATATGGTGAGGCCTCAGTAAACAGTAGCTTATTACACTAAAGCCAAAAGAGATTTGGTAATCTGCTTAGAGAGAGACATATCTAATTAAATGATATAGCCATGATGGGAACTCAAGTCTGTGTGATTTCAAAACTCTATATTCTTTCCATTGTACCATTCTGGCAGGATATCTTAAATCTCAAATCTCAATCTTAAAATATTTTTTCTAAGAGTCCAAAGTTCTGACTATCTGGACTGGTATAATTGTTAATACATACCATCAAATTGCCAACACCTGCTGGATCATCGAAAAGCAAGAGAGTTCCAAAAAAATATCTATTTGTGTTTCATTGACTATGTCAAAGCCTTTGACTGTGTGGATCACAATAAACTGTGGAAAATTCTGAAAGAGATGNTGGATACTTGACCACCTGTGCTTGATTTGATGTGTGTGTGTGTGTTTTTCTTTTTCCATTCTGGGATACTGATTAAGGACTGTGCCCATAGAAGTGAACTTTGTTACCCAGTTTTAAACGGAAAGATTGCCACTGCTGACTGCACCAGGGTCTCTGGTACAGTCATGTCTGATAGAAACAGTAATGCATTGATTGACCTTGAAATACCTTGGACTTGTTTTATTTATAATATTTGTAATCTTTTTTGACAGAAGCTCAGCAGTTAGAGGGTTTTTTCTTTTGTCTTCTTGCCTGATTTGGAGGAATGTGTGTTTCTGATTTTATAGATCCGTTCTTGTACCAGGGGTCTGATTAGGCCTGTGTCTGCCTCCTTTCTGAGTAGGCCAGAGATCCCATCTGTACAGGTAAAGGAGAATGGGCCCTCTTAAGGATGTCCCCAGACTAGATTCCTTTAAGTTTGCGCAGTTGCCTTTAAGGCAAAGTGGGAGGATAGTCAGAGAATCTGGGGTGCTTTAATAGTTTTAAGTACCCACAAAGTGAGCATTGTAGGTGAAACTTGGAAAACTGAAATTGTGTTTTCATGAAATTTCCCTAGCCCTGTCTGGAAATGGACCCTAAGACTAATTCTAATCACACCCTGCAGTCTGAGCATTCTGTACTTGCTAAGCAGCCTTCCAACAATTTCTGAGCTCAGGTGGGTGGAGTAAGGGGCGGGGTCAGCCACCAGTCCTTGAGCCTCACTATCTCCTCTTTCCTTCCCTACTTCCCTCTCTCTCCCCCTCCTTCTAGCCTTCCTACAGCAGTGGCCCACTGCAGGTGGCCCGCCGGGAATTCCAGACCAGTGTTGTCTCCCGGGACATTGACACAGCGGCCAAGTTTATTGGTGCTGGGGCTGCCACAGTTGGTGTCGCAGGTTCAGGGGCTGGTATTGGAACAGTGTTTGGCAGCTTGATCATTGGCTATGCCAGGTAAGGTCCAGGGTGGTCTAGAGCATCTCCTACTGTAAATTCCACCTTCAGCAAAAGATCCTTCTAGCTTTGTGTTGATTTTATCTACCTCCTGTTTTCGCAGAATTTAAATGTTTCCAACTTGGTTCCCTTAAAACTTACCATGTTGATACTTAGCTTGCCTGTCCAGTCCCCAGGAAATATGCAAGCTGGGCCCTCTCCCATTCAGCACCCCCCATTCACCTAAACTACTTGAGTCTTCCACCACCACCCATGACCCAGGCCCTCACCCTTTTCTTTCCCTGTCTCTGTGCCTGACAGGAACCCGTCTCTGAAGCAGCAGCTCTTCTCCTATGCCATTCTGGGCTTTGCCCTGTCTGAGGCTATGGGGCTCTTCTGCTTGATGGTCGCCTTCCTCATCCTCTTCGCCATGTGAGGCTCCGTGGAAGTCACCTACCCACCCCTGCTGCTTCAACTCCAAGCCATGCCCGGTGCTGGAGTGTGCTAACCTTTACCATTAAACACAATGTTTCTCTAAACTCATATGCCAATGCCTCAGTCCTTTGCCCTTGGGGAGGGCCTTCATATATTAATAGAAAGGTGAGACAAGGAAGTGGGATTAGGGCAGCCACTGGTGGTTAAAACGCCTCAGGGCTGAGAAGTAGCACTGCCATGACTGTAATAACATCTCCCAGAGGAGAGAACATGGATTTGTCTAATGATGATTGGTGCTTTTTTCAAATTTAGAGTAATAACATGTAACATTTTTGAAGGGCTTAATTTGCACCAAGCTCTTTACAGAGTGTTTTGCATTTCTTATCTCAGCAACCCTATGAATTATAAGTGCAGTGATTATACCTGTTTTGCAAATGAGGGAACTGAGGCTTAGGGAAACAAAATAACTTGTTCCTCATCTCAGAGCTGGTAAGTGGCAGAATTAGGGATTCCCCCCTCAGGCCAGCCTAACCCTTTATCTGCTGTGTTGTCCCATCTGTTTTCATTCTGGCCACACAATTAAGGTGGCACAGACAGGGAAACTGTCCTAAAGAAGTTGAATAGCAGGTTAGAGGTGGGCCTCTATCTGCCAGCATTTGGCTCCACTGTAAGTTTCATTTCCATTCTCAATTAGAACATTTCAGTTCAGTTCAGTTCAGTTGCTCAGTTGTGTCCGACTCTTTGCGACCCCATGAATTGCAGCATGGCAGGCCTCCCTGTCCATCACCATCTCCTGGAGTTTACTCAGACTCACGTCCATCAAGTCCGTGATGCCATCCAGACATCTCATCCTCTGTCATCCCCTTCTCCTCCTGCCCCCAATCCCTCCCAGCATCAGAGTCTTTTCCAATGAGTCAACTCTTCTCGTGAGGTGGCCAGAGTACTGGAGTTTCAGCTTTAGCATCGTTCCTTCCAAAGAAATCCCAGGGCTGATCTCCTTCAGAATGGACTGGTTGGATCTCCTTGCAG
>SJYV01005751.1:2242300-2278023 GCA_006410875.1 Neotragus pygmaeus | reverse complement strand
CGCCTCACTCCCCTTTTCCCCACCCCAGCTTTGCTAGATGCTGCCGGGAGGCCCCACCCAGCGGTCCCCTGCGTCGTCTCCTCCCGAGCCCCGTTTGTAATACACAGCTTGCTTTGCCCGGGCCGAGACTCCAGGCCAGTCTGGCTTTTTATTCCCAGCCTCCTCAAACCCCCTCCTCAGAGATCCTTCCCCAAGTCTAGGTCTCTTCCCCCATATGCCAGCAGCCTTCCCTTGAACCACTTTTCTAGAATCCAAAAACTGTCTGCTCTCACACCTGTTCCAGGAACTCAAGCTTCCTTCACACTCAGCCCCCACCCGTAGTCTCACTCTTACATATTGGCTTGTAATATCCCACTCAAGACTTTGTTTTCTGTAGTCTTTCCCCTGAGTCATGTGATTTACTTTCTGAAGCCAATATACCCAGTTCAAATATAGGAACAAAGGTCCAGGTCCCTTCTGTGCTTATTTCTTGGGTGACTGGTCTTAGATCATATCATTTAATAGATAATGTTTTTACGAAATTGCTTAGCGTATAGTACCTATCACAGAGGAAAAGGGAATGCTTTTTAGCTACTGTCAGTCCTGAAACCTGTTTTCTGACAACCAGATTCTCTCCCCATGCCCCCATCTCAGTCCTCCTCATCTGGGTAATCACATTCCCCACATTCCAAGTTCCTTCAGATGTTTCTACCTACTGATTGTTCTGAAAATTAAACAGCATACTGTGTGTAAAGTACCTGGCCCAGTGCCTGACACAGTTTGCCAACTCCATCGAGGTTCCCACCACTAACTTACATTCAGCACTCCTCAACTCTTGTACTCCTTTGGCCATTTTCAGCCTTCCAATCCTAACATACCTCTCAGTTGTGCCAATATTTCTTTTCCTTTACTCTGTTGCTTATTTGCACTTTTTAATGTCCCTATGTATCCTCAGTTCAGTTCAGTCCAGTCACTCGTGTCCTGACTCTTTGCGACCCCATGAACTGCAGCACACCAGGCTTCCCTGTCCATCACCAACTCCAGGAGCTTGCTCAAAATCATTTTAAGAGCAAGTCCCTAAACTTTCCAACTAGAACATCCTTCTGTAGACCCTTGCTCACAACTGATCCATTCTAGTTCATGAGCTATGACCTAGAAGTTTTCTCATCTTATATACTAATGGTTACATGACCTCTTCCACATGTGCAATTCTCAGCAATTTCAGAGGATCCCTTCCCTAGCCTGAGGACATTTGTACCCTATTAGTCTCCTGGGCAAGAAAGCTGTTATTGCTCCCTGTTAGCTCACTTGCTTCATATAATCCGCATGCCAACAACAATCTACTGTGTGGTTTATAGAATTGGATTTTTAATGGAATTGATTAAGCCTTCCTAGTAACTGAAAAGTCTTCATTTAGCATTCAGGAGTAGTACCTGGGAATCTCGGAGGTGGAGAGTGAATGAAGTGCCATGTGGGAGGAAGTGAGAGTAAATGGGATGTGGCTTTTCCAGGGTGACATCTGATGCCATCGGGATCTCTGATTTTTTTTTTCCCCCCTCTCACTACCCTCCCCCTGAGGAAACAATACCCCTTTGATAATAATTTGCTCTCTGCTTGCCTGACAAGTACTCCCTCAGCTGAGATTTCTCAGCCAACAAGACAGTGGAAACATTTGTGATACCAAGCACCACCTTCTCAAACCCTGGTCTCATTGAGGTGATAACAACTATCCTGCTCAAGGGATTCCCTTTTTTCTCCTCCCTCACTCCCTTCCACTTCCTCTTGGTGTTATACAGGGATATCATGTCCATTTATAAGGAGCCTCCTCCAGGAATGTTCGTTGTACCTGATACTGTTGACATGACAAAGGTATGTACCTTGGTGGGGTTTGGGGAAATTGGGGCCATAAGTTGGAAGAGCCTAAAAGAGATTGTCCAGTTCACATCTTTGATTATATAAGTGAATAAATCAAAACTGCAAGAGAGTAAGTGGCTTGCCCAAGATCACACAGTGAGGTGGAGCAGAGCCTTGAACAGGTTATTTGTTTTTGGGATGCCAAAGGGTTCTAGTTGGCTTGGAAAGTCCCAGTTTATGCCTGTTGTCCAAGCCTAACTATTAATAGGGCTCTCTTCCCCTCAAAAATGCTCCAGTTTGGATGATAAATTATATGGACATCCTATTGTACTACCCAGCTCTTCCCCTATCCTGCCATTCTTGACCTTTAAGTGTGGTGCTCTAAATCAGATGAAAAGATGGTTGGGGATGGGGAAGCTTGAGTGAGCAGTGTTTGTAGTTGCAGGGCCTTGTTTAGGCTCCTGTCCTTACTGATCCTTTTGAATATCTCTTCCACCCCAAAGACCATTCCTGTCTTGTCCACACACAAACACAGAGAAAGCTTAAATTCCTCTGGCATAGATACCTAGACTTCTCTGTCACTGATTACTCTACCTTAGAGATGAATTTTCACTTAAACTGATATTAGGAAGAAATTGGATTACCTAAATCTTGTGTTGTTTAAATGAAAATTCCTCATATCATATTTCTTACAGTAAAAATTCAGATTTGATATTTTGTGTGTGTCTCTTGTTTTAAATAGGTTTCCCTTTAAATTGAGATTTTCCTTTTTATGTGGTTGGAAATTTTTTCCTGGGACATCTTGTCCTTAGTTAAGTATCAGTGTTATACACTAGTCTCTGGGATCCCAGAGTTGATGTCATGTTGATACCATTTGAGCTTGCTATTCCAAAGAACTGAAGGCTAAAAGATAACAAAGGATGCCACCAGGACAAGGTGGGGACTATAAATGGAGGCATTGGATTGCAGGTTCTTTTTCCTCTTGCTGTTTAAATTCTGAGCAGACTTAAGTGCCTAGGAGCCTTTGCAGATGAAGAAATATAACTGAGTCAATTAAGGTTTTCCTCCCTTGGAGAAGAGAAATCTTGTTTGATAATCACAGCTGGAGGAAGAGAATTTAGTTCTAAGTGCTGATTTTTATTATTTAACCTATGGTGTTGGGGAAAGTTCTGGGGATAGTCTGTGGCTCCGAGTGGACCCTGAGTTTCCCCATTTTTCTTTGTATCTTTCACATAGCTGGATGCTGCCTGAGCCACCTCCTCTACAGTAGGTTTGATCCTCTGCAGAGGAAACAGACACCATAGGCCCCCATCACAAACCTCAGCTCTGCCCTGTGATTGGCACTGTTGTTGTGGCCTCCGATCCCTTTCCTCTTTTCTGTTCATCTACCTCCCCTTTGTGCTACCTAACTGGAGGGTGGAGTTGCATCGTACACGTTTAACCTAGGCAAATCCAAATATTCGTACTCAGTTTAAAAAGTATTGATTTCTTAAAATTAAACATTGCTAGGATAATATTTTACAGGTGTGTGTTATATTTTGTACGTTGATGTTCTATTCATTCGTTACATAAAATGCTGATCAGCAAAGTCCAAATGAAAAACATACTTTAAGGGACACTCAAGGGTGATTTTTGGCTAGATCCAATGTTCACCCTGGGCTCTACCTTTAGAATGTAACCCCTGAGTAAGATGCCACTCTACTGTAGTAGGGGTTCTTAAAATTCCAAAAATATTAGTGTGAATGAGCACAGGACATTGATTCTGCATGGTGAGGATACGGAATATGGATTCAGATGAAGGTCCTGCTTCTGGTGTGGGTAGCCAGTGGAAGTCAGGAGGGTTTGGGATGGGACATCACCTCACAATTTTGAGATGGGGTTTTATTTTGCAGATTCATGCATTGATCACAGGCCCATTTGACACTCCTTATGAAGGGGGTTTCTTCCTGTTCGTGTTTCGGTGTCCGCCCGACTATCCCATCCACCCACCTCGGGTCAAACTGATGACAACGGGCAATAACACAGTGAGGTTTAACCCCAACTTCTACCGCAATGGGAAAGTCTGCTTGAGTATTCTAGGGTAAGAGGAGATTCCTAAGTGGCCAAGTTGGTTGTTGGCAAATACTACTCTAGGCCAGCCTTTATCAACCAGGGTTTCTCATCTGAATCACAGAACATGGGAAATAATTGGAATGACTGTTTCCTCAATTCTTCCCTGGATGGTACTTGATTAGTATCATTCTAGATGCAAAAAACAGAATTTATGATGTACAATGGATGCCTTACTGAAGTGGTTCACCCTGAGCAGCAGTAACACCTGGGAATTTATAGCCATACAGAATCTGGGCCCTACTCTAGACTTACTATATGAAAAGCTCTGAGGGTAGGGCCAGCAATGTGTCTTACAGGCTCTCCAGGTGATTCTGGTGCAGACTGTTGGAGAACCACTACCTTAGGGCATCAGGGCTTAATTCTTTCCTGAGCAGGTTGAGAAAGGCTGCAGATCCTGTGCCATTCAAGGGTGTGAATGTCTTATTTCTGAGTTTCTCGTGAGTGGCTTTGGAGGAAGTGGTGGTGGTGATGATTAAATATTTTAACAACTGAATGAAAAATGTTAGATTGGAAATCATATCAGATATGAAACAAATTTCAAGTACATTTTTGTTTCTAGGTGATGCCAAGATTTTGCTTCAGGTAGTTCTCATCCATTCCCTTTTAACCACCCCTGGGGGTTAAAAATTCAGATAGAAAATATCTTCTAGCATATTCTGGGTTGGTCTTCTTAGTGTGATCTGAATTTCCCTGAGTCAGAGAACAAGTAAAAACTGAAGTTAAGAAAGTTGCTCAGACTGGTGATGCTGTTCTCTTTCTTCCTGTCCAGTCCAATACTTTTTAGGTTTGTGTAGGGAAATGGCAGCTGAAACAAACGTCTCCTCATCCCCATTTCTCTCAAATGTAGGAATATGTTCCATGATTGTGGCAGTGAGAAAGTCCTTTAAAGGAGATTGTCTTTAAAGAAGTCCTTTTATCTCATTAGGGTAGAGAATTGTCTGTGCTGGAAAGATGGTGATATGTGTGTCCCATAGTGGTAAGGAGATTTAGTTGTTGCTTCTGTATGGAAGCTGTTCTTGAACATGTTTTTGTATTACGTTTTCCTTCATTAGGCCAGTATAAAACTATTTTGAGCAAACATCAGCGCACAGTAGCAACAGGGGAAGTAAGATGGTGTGGAGTAAAAGTGACACAGGTATTGGGTGGAAAGGGAAAGAAGCTACTCTGAAATTGAAATTTTGCCATCAAGAGTCAGAGAATATTCCCATGCATACTTAGTTGTCCATTCACTTTATCACCGTCATTCCTTTCCTCCTTAACTATAAAAAATATTGGGCTGACTTTCAAAAGACATTGAAAGTTTACCTTATTGACTTCAATACCCACATACTAGAAGCTTCAAAGAGTGTGAGGTCTAGTGTTCCTGGGGGAGCAGAGCTGAGAAGAGAAGTTGAGAGGCACTGAAGAGTGAGCCTGAGGAAGTTGTTATTCCTCATCACTTACTGGCCTTTTCTCAAGACCAGCAGGGAGAAGGAAGTGGTCAGTTAACTTGAACAAGCCAGTACTGTTTTAGGTTATATTCAGCTTCCAGCTCAGGTGCCATGTCTTCTATTAATTGAGCTAAAACATAAATGTCTTTATGTCCAAGCTTCCCTCCTTCTCCCAACATTCCATCAGGTTTATGAAAGAGCGGTAATTTTGGTGTTTCTCTGTTGTTGAAGATGTTATTCATGTATTACTTTCAAATCCTCCACGCTCTCGGAATGCCCTTTATTTCCTTTCTGTCCTTTGTCAGAGTTATGTATTCTTCAGAGAATTTGACAATCTTTGGGGGCTTGATAGAGACTGGATCCCCAATGATCAGTCCCACCACATGACCTCTGTCTAACCAGATGGTTTCACTCCCTTCTCTGCCTCTGTGTTCAACTTCTCTCCTCTCTGACTCCATCACCATCCATAAATAAATAAGCAAGCCCTTTGAGATCCACAGAGGTTAACATTTAGACTGTCTTTGGAGTTGTTTTCTTACCTTATTTCTTTCATTTTGATGAAGGGAACCTCCCTTGTCTGCTGTTTCTCTCCTAGCCCTAAGAAAATTCCTTCAAAGTTACCATGCTTGCTTTACTCTCTTTTGTGCCACTTGATAAGAGGATTAGTCAGTTGACTGATTTCTGGTGAATGAGAGGAGATGGAGGCTGGGAAATTCCAGAGTATTCATAGTGAAAGAGAAAGTGAGTCACTTACGATGGTGCTGCCAGGCCCCAGGGTACTTGTACACTGGTCTTTCTGTGTGGCCTTTCCCGTCTCTCTCTGCCTCACGTGCTTCCCTCCCCTCTGCTGTGTTTTGCAGTACGTGGACCGGCCCTGCGTGGAGCCCAGCCCAGAGCATCTCTTCTGTGCTTATCTCCATCCAATCCCTGATGACCGAGAACCCCTATCACAACGAACCTGGCTTTGAGCAGGTAAGGCCAGGTGGGCCCAGCTCTGCAGTGTAGAATATTGAATATCGGGTTTTAAGAGATCTGAAAGATCTGCTTGAGGGTTTTTGTTTCATTTCTGACCTGGCTCAGTCCAGTGTATTAAACTTGTCACTGTTGGAACTGGCATGTGTGTGTCTTAATAATGAATTTTTTTTCTTACTAAATTACAATAACATCATCAAGTTATTTCCATTGACTTGGATTAATCTACCATGTGGAAGTCAGTGGAGTCATTTGGAAGCTGATTTCCACGTCTTATTTGGAAGGTTGCAGCCAGTGGGTTCTTCTGTATGCCTCCATTCTTCAGTATCCCTTTAAGGTGCTCCCAAGTGACTGCTGCTGAGCCAGACTTTCTTCTGGAGTCCTGAAGTACTGTTGCCTACAGAACTGAAGGAGCAGTTGTGGGCTAGAGAAAGAATATTTTAGTCAATGCTGCCAAAGAAAAGGTGAAGGAAACTCATGTTTTCCAAGGGGATACTGTATGCCAGCCACTGCCAAACATTTGTATGTAACTTCTCATTTAATCTTCATACTATCTCTGCAAAATAAATGTTATCCCCATTTTCAGCTGAGGTAATTGTGACTCAGAGAAGTTAACTTTCACAAGGACGCACAGATCAGGATGTAGTCCCAGGAGCCCAAAGTTTTACATTGTTCCAGAGACCCTTCCAGGGTTACTTGTGAGCACAAGAAAAGAATTCCACTGATATCTCAAAGGATAATAATTCAGTTTAGGTGATTAAAACAGCTTAATTCATTTTGAGACTATTTGAGGTAATGTTAACATTGGTGGTACCTTGCAGACCTAAACAAAGGGAAATACCCTTTAAGAATGAACAGAAATTATTCCCTAAGCCATCCTTTCAAACATATAGTGAATGCAGATTCAGGAGTAGTAGAAATGGAAATGGACCTCATTGGCTAACCAAGGAGCTTATTTTTACGTATTGTCTTGCGTGCTAAATCGCTTCAGTTGTGTCCAACTCTTTGCAATCCTATGGACTGTAGCCTGTCAGGCTCCTCTGTTCATGGGATTCTCCAGGCAAGACTGGAGTGGGTTGCTGTGCCCTCCTCCAGGGGATCTTCCCAACCCAGGGGTCAAACCTGTATCTCTTATTTCTCCTGCATTGGCAGGCAGGTTCTTTACCACTAGCACCACTAGGAAGCCCATGTCACTTTCAAGAGATGTGACTTTTATTCTTAAGTCTACCAAACATTCTTGGTTCACCGAATCCTCTTGTCTTGGTGGTTTTTCAGTTTCCCAGGCAGAAAGAAATGCCAGACTCTTCCATTTGTTAAGTAGTTAGGTCCAAATCACTTACTTCCTTCTCAGATGACTACAGTGACTTAATAATAGGATGTGTACACCTGTTGAGTGCCACACAACTTTTAAAATCATGGAATCAGATCAGAGCCACCACCCTCGTTTCTGTTCTATCCTGTTTTCCTGTGGTACTTGCTATTTATCAAAGTAGAGACTGAAAATCCAAGCTTCACAAAGACAGTATGTCATCAACAGGAATGTAATACAGATCAATATTAAAACTGAACTGCTACCTCATGGTAATAGCATGGAGTTTGCACAAGTGTTCAATACTCTTGTTTTCCTCAAAAAGTTTACAGTATCCCACATTGCCCTTGTGATTTTGCTCTGATGCACATTGGGAACTAAGCTAGTAGGCTGAAAGCACGTTTATCTTTCCTGTTCATTTTATGTTTTGATCAGGGCCAAGGCTCTAACTGATTGATGGTGGTAGGAGGGGGCAACAAGGGGAGAGTTAAAGGTAAAGGTTGGGACACCATGCTCTCACATTTTCATGTCAGCTCTCTAAATCAAGTTTGGAGTTTTTCTTTTGAAAATTTTGAATTCTACGTCTGATAGATAACAGTTGATTCAATGATGGTGGCACCAACGGGCATGTAAAGGAGTTAACCAGGAAGCATCCTGCTTTCTATAGGTTTTTCAGGTTGAGACTTAGCATCATTTATAACTTTTTGTCCCACCATTATTCTTACATATGGTTATTTCCCACTTAATCCTTTCCACGAGGCTGTTCATTTCAAGCTTAGGGAAGTTTGATGCATCGGGTTTGCTGCTTATAGTCAAATGATCCATAGCAGAGAATGGGTGTTGGTATGCAGGGGGAGAGGTGAGTGGTCTCAATTACTTAGTTGATCTTCATGTCTGCCATATAGTGGGAAAGGTATCCTCATAGTTAATTTGCTTGGTTCATATACCATATACTAATCTAAAGTCTCTTCCCATTGGGTTTTTTTAACCTGAATTTTATACTTGGATACTGTGCTATCTGTCACATTATAGGAGAGACATCCGGGAGACAGCAAAAATTACAATGAATGTATTCGGCATGAGACCATCAGAGTGGCAGTCTGTGATATGATGGAAGGAAAGTGTCCCTGCCCTGAACCCTTAAGGTATGTGTAAAGAGAGCCCACTTGATACTTGGTATTCCTTTTGGAGATTTAGCTAGCTTGTTCATACCTTTGGGGCAAAGTCCAGTGTTGGGCACCAGAGGGAGATAAAAAGGAAAGATGTGGTTCATGCCTTTAAAGAGCAAGTGACCAAAGGGCTATCTAAGAGGAAGTTCAAAGAGCCTCTCAGGTTTGGGAGAGTGCCAGGCCTGACTGAAAGATGTAGTTCCTGCCCTCGGGGAGCCCTTGTTTGATGAGGACCTGGACATATTAAAGACATGTGACTGTTACACAGCCAGATGAGGTGTAGAGCACTTCATAATAAACCCATTTCTTAGTGTTCATGTCGACTTCTAGCTGTTAAAAGTAGATGAACAAAGAGTTAATGAAACAAGCTTTTCTAAGATTTGAAGGGGCTACTTTTTAAAGTTGATATAGGGTTCATGTACAGTGTTTCAGGTGTATCTAGGAGAATTTTAAATAAGGTTTGGGATTAGGGATGGCCTCTGGAAAACGACTGGGCAAGTCATGAGTTGAAGTTGGGGTTCAGGTGATCAGTATTGACAGTCACTCCCATTTTAAAATCCTTAAAATCTAAGGGAAATAAACCATGGGCAGTCAGTGGAAAATAATCTCTATTTTCCATTCAAAGATTTTCGTAGGAAACCAAATCTGGTCATGGGAACTCTAGCTGCTTAATTTGGAATTAAAGTTAGATGGTGAAGCGGTGGCGCCTTCCCCTCTTGTGCCTAACTTAAACTCTGCTTGTTTTCCAGAGGGGTGATGGAGAAGTCCTTCCTGGAGTATTATGACTTCTATGAGGTGGCCTGCAAAGATCGGCTGCACCTTCAAGGCCAGACTATGCAGGTAACAACAGAGCCCCTGCTGCTAGCTCCAGAGACCTTAAAACAGACCATTTAAACCCCACCTCGAGGGTGACGTCCACATCTGCCATAGCATTCAGAACCAAAAGGAACCTGATGCATTTGAGTCACTGAGACCCACAGAGAGTGAAGCCATCTGGAGTTAGCTCTAGGTTCTTGGCCTAAAGTAGGTGCTCATGAGTAGAATCTGAATCATTCTACTTTCTATCCTGGAACTCTTTCCAGTCTTCATCAGCAGTCCTTTCAAACTAAGAATATCAGCCCTCTCTGAATTTAGGGATTATAGAGTAATTATTGGGATTTCATCCCTAGTTCAGAGGGGTGCCAAGAGAAAGAATGCCTAGGGAAACATTGAGTGTGCAGTTGTTATTGTTGAAAGATTCCTGTTACAAGGATGGTAACCAGTTGTTCATTCTCTGCCAGAAATATGCTGCTGCTTCCAGTAAGAATGCAGAATTCAGGCTTGTTTAAATGAAGAGGTTCTTATTACACTAAGTTGTAAATAGACTCATATAAGCAACAGGTTGAGAACCCTCCTGTCCTGAAGGACCAGTCCTGTGTTTTTGGAGCCTTTACTTGCTGTAGGAAAGTGGTGACTTGGCGAAACGCCTAAGGCGTCTTCAGGTTTTTTCCAGTTCTTTTTGGTCTGTGTTTCCACACACCCAGCACCACCAGCCATGGGAGTAAATGGCCTGTTTCCTCAGGTGCTCCTCAGAGACGGTAGTTTCCCTATACTTCCTTCAAGGACTTCCTGCCTGCCTGCCCCGTTTAAACTCAGAAGACAGGGCAAGTTCAAGGCTGACTTGTTCCTGAAAAACTTTTCTAAGAGTACATTGAGGATGCTGCGTGCTGTAGCTTGTTCCCCATCAGGAATTCTCTTTGCTGGTATCTAGCAGTATTTCTAATAGTCTGTGAAGGAAAAACAGTTTCTGATGAGGGAAGGGCAGGAAAAACAGCACCTGGGGAAGAGGAGAGTGGGTGGAAATGGAGCCAGTGATGGAGGAAGATTTGAGAAATTGACAGCTCCAGAGTAAGTGTGAAGTTCAGCCTCTGGGGACCACAACCCTCACATGTGAAAAGTGCAAGCTGTAGTCTCGAGACTGTGCTTTCCATCCACTGGCCCCGATCGTGAGGGTAATGTATGTGCAGAAGTGTGGCCGGAGTTTATGTGGGAGAGGCAGGCATTATGTGAGAGGGGGGAGCATGTACTTTTTGGTAACTGCCAAGGAAAGAGGTCTCCACTTGTGTAAACCTTGGCCCAGCTACATTGCTGCCATAATTCCTGTTTAGTATTTTTAATTCCTTTTTTATGTTCTCCACCCCACCCATAGTTATTTTTGAGACTTTAAGGACAGTTATCCCCTTTCCACATGTTTGGTGATCTTTGATCTTGAATGACAAGGACTGGCTGCTGCTGCTGCTAAGTTGCTTTAGTCGTGTCCGACTCTGTGCAACCCCATAGACGGCAGCCCACCANAAGGCAATGCTAAAGAATGCTCAAACTACCACACAATTGCACTCATCTCACACACTAGCAAAGTAATGCTTAAAATTCTTCAAGTCAGGCTTCAACAATATTCGAACTGTGAACTTCCAGATGCTCAAGCTGGATTTAGAAAGGCAGAGGAAACAGAGATCAAATTGCCAACATCTGTTGGATCATGGAAAAGCAAGAGAGTTCAAGAAAAAAAAAAAATCTATTTCTGCTTTATTGACTATGCCAAAGCCTTTGACATGTGTGGTCGCAACAAACTGTAGAAAATTCTTCAGGAGATGGGAATACCAGACCACCTAATCTGCCTCTTGAGAAATCTGTATGTGGGTCAAAAAGAAACAGTTAGAATTGGACATGGAACAGACTGGTTCCAGATCAAGAAAGGAGTACATCATGGCTGTATATTGTCACCCTGCTTATTTAACTTATATGCAGAGTACAAATGAGAAATGCTGTGCTGGATGAAGCAAAGGCTGGAATCAAGATTGACAGGAGAAATATTAATAACCTCAGATATGCAGATGATACCACCTTTATGGCAGAAAACAAAGAAGAACTAAAGAGCCTCTTGATGAAAGTGAAAGAGGAGAGTGAAAAAGCTGNAGAGTACAAATGAGAAATGCTGTGCTGGATGAAGCAAAGGCTGGAATCAAGATTGACAGGAGAAATATTAATAACCTCAGATATGCAGATGATACCACCTTTATGGCAGAAAACAAAGAAGAACTAAAGAGCCTCTTGATGAAAGTGAAAGAGGAGAGTGAAAAAGCTGGCTTAAAGCTCAACATTCAGAAAACTAAGATCATGGCATCTGGTCCTATCACTTCAGTGCAAATAGATGGGAAAATAATGGAAACAGTGACATCTTTATTTTGGGGGGCTCCAAAATCACTGCAGATGGTGACTTCAGCCATGAAATTAAAAGACACTTGCTCCTTAGAAGCAAAGTTATGACCAACCTAGACAGCATATTAAAAAGCAGAGCCATTACTTTGCCAATAAAGATCTGTCTAGTCAAAGCGTTTTTTTCCCAGTAATCATGTATGGATGTGAGATTTGGACTATAAAGAAATCTGAGTGCCAAAGAATTGATGCTTTTGAACTGTGGTGTTGGAGAACACTCTTCATAGTCACTTGGACTGCAAGGAGAGCCAACCAGTCCATCCTAAAGGAAATCAGTCCTGAATGTTATTGGAAGGACTGATGCTGAAGCTGAAACTCCAATACTTTGGCCACCTGTTGCAAAGAACTGACTCATTTGAAAAGACCCTGATGCTGGGAAAGGTTGAAGGCAGGAGGAGAATGGGATGACAGGGGATGACATGGTTGGATGACATCACTGAGTTTGAGTAAACTCCAGGAGTTGGTGATGAATAGGGAGGCCTGGCATGCTGCAGTCCCTGGGATTGCAAAGAGTCTCACACGACTGAGCAACTGAACTGAACTAAAGGTATGTGGAGAGACTAAAATAAAGTAAAAATTATTTCTACAAACCCTGTACAGAATTATCTTAGCCTGGAACCCTTGTCTTGGTGATAAGAATGTTGCCTTCCTCTTGGTGTAGGGAGGACATAAGAGTTTTATCTGTTTTTAGGAAGTAAAATGATGCAAATGTGAAAGAGGTCTTCCCTGGAGGCTCAGGCAGTAAAGAATCTGTCTGCAATGCAGGAGGCCAGGGTTCAGTCCCTGGGTTGGGAAGATTCCCCTGGAGAAGGAAATGGCAACCCACTCCAGTATTCTTGCCTGGGAAATTCCATGAACAGAGGAGCCTGGCAGGCTATAGCCCATGGTGTTGCAAACAGTCAGACATGACTGACTAACTCTTTAGGAAATAAAAGGGGAGATTGGAGTAACCTTCCTGTTACTGATCTTTTTAAAGTGCTTGTAGCTCAAAATAATTCTTATGCCATCTAAAGGATGGTATGTCTTTGTACTCTTGCTGCTCAAATTTGTCATAATACAGTTTTCACTGGGATGCAAATAAACAATATCTGTTATTATAATATGTACCTAAGAATTTATAAAAATTTTCATCTACTTTTTAAAAATGTGGGTGAATTTATGATTTTATCAATCTCTCTGTACATACTAATTACAAATAATTCATTGAAAATTCATTTCCTGAATGTCAAGTGAAAAGAACCTTTGTAATATCTTGGGAAATAGGCATTAGGAATTATTTGTTGCAGTTTATTTTTGTATTTACTTTCTACATTAGATATAGTTTATTACTAACCACATAAAATTGTGAAATGTAGTTTCTATTCTTTAAAGTTTTATAACACCTCTAAGTGATTTTTTTAAAGCAAGTTTGCTATAACTATGATTCAGTTAATAGTTCTTAAAAGATTTGTTTGTTTTTCTCAAAACAATATTGAAGATTTATTTGGGAAAGGGAATTTTTTTTTCAATAAAACAAGTTATATTTCCTTGGCAAGCAGTAGCTAATATTATAATTAGTAATATTTCAGTAGAGCTAATGCAATATAAGTTCAAAGTTATTACAGTTTTACTTGATTTGTTTTGTTATTCAATCAAAATTCAACCAAAAAATGTTATAAATACTATGTAGGAACCATATTTTTCATGAATAATAATGGCTTTTGAGTTTGTGACATGTAAGAAGGAATATATGACCAACACGACATTATTAAAAATTCAGATTATTTTAAATATTATAAAATATGATTTTGCAATGAATATGTACCAACTTATGAAACAATTAAAATAGAATTAAAATGCATAAATCATATAAAAATATTTTGAATGTATATACTTAAGCCATGAAAAGGAAAAATTTATCCATAGTTCACTGTATTTTTTATTATATTAAATTCTTAAAACAATACCCAGTCTTTGAATATTCTAAGATAAATTAGTTTTATATATTCTTTTTGGTCTCATTTTTCAAATCCACAGAAAGTTTGAAGGGTTGGTACAAATCAACACCTCTATGTCTTTATCTGAATTCACTAATTTTCAATGGACACTTTTGACGTCTTTCTCTATTTTTATTATTGTACAGAGAATACATGGAAACATTTGGAAGTTGCACACATCCTGAAATTCTACCTTTAAATAATTTCTAAAATTCAAGACATTCTCTACATGAATAAAATATCAGTGTCACACCCAAGAAGTTCAGTGTTGATCAAGTAATCCTATCTAATCAAAACTTCAGATTTAAATCTATGATTTCCAAATATTGTCCTTTGTAGCTTTTTATGTCACCCTTTTTTTCCAAGTCAATCGAGAGTCACACTTTGCACTTAGTTGTTTTGTCTTTTTAAATCTGGAATAGCAGCCTCAAACATATTTTATTTTTCTTTCCTGATACTGATAATTTTTTTAATGTCTCGGCCAGCTGTTTTACTTCATGTCTCACAATCTGGATTTGTCTGACTGTTTCATATTATTTAGACTCAGGTTAAAAACTTTTGGCAAGGATTCTGCATGTATTATATTACATTCAACTGTGAAACATAAAACATTGTTATTTCTGATTTGAAGCTTGCAAGATTTCCCCATTGTAAGGTTGCCACTTTTCCTTTATTACTAATGATTGATACAGGGCTTGATATTTTGAAACTATGTATAATAACCTTCTCCCCAACCAAAGATTTTAAATCCAATGATAATCCTTGTTTGAATAAATTATTACCCTGGTGGTTACAGCATGGTCATTTTCTAATTCTGTGTTCTTTTGATTTATTTGTTTCCATAATTATGTAAATAAAGCTTTTCCTCCCATCCTACCTTTTTTGGAAAATCACTATTAATTTAGTGATTTTTAGAAATGGTATATCTGTTTATATTTTTACCCTCAATTTGTGCAAAATTTAAATTGTGACATGTACTTATAGTAGAATAGTATATACGAGTTATAACAAATGACTTACAACATAAAACAAAATGCATAAATCTCACAGAAACAATGCTGATTAAAATGAATCTGACACACAAGACTGTTTTCTGTATAATTCCGTTTATGAAGGTGCAAAACAGCTGTTGGAAGTCAGGCAAGTTGTTACTCTTGATGGTCTGAGTGTAGTTATAAATGTTCTTATAATATTCTGTTTCTTGATCTGAGTCTGGTTAAGAGAGTGTGTTCTAATAATGAAAAGTCAAGTGATTCACTTATTAAATTGGCACTTCTATATTGAGGTATCATTTATTAGTAAGAAGTTAGAAAAATTTGACCCAACAGTGTTCAATTGAGGTAGCGTATTTGATTTTTTGATATATTCCCATCAGTCATTAAGAAATTCTTTCATTTTATGGCCTCCAAGTATACTCATCTTGTGCTTTTTACTGCTCTGGCCTGAAATCGGCATTTCTCCTGAGAGTTCTGAATCTTTTAGAAGCCAAGATAAGGGTACTAAGCATGCTAATTGCTATTAGAATGTCATTACTTTTAGATTATTTTAATGTTTAGAGAGAGATAAAGCACAGGTACACTTTGTTGGATCTTGCTTCTTATGATTTGGTCACACTGATAATTCTACTTTAAATCCAGTAATAAGGCTTTCTCCCCTTTTCCATTTCATTTATGTTTCTGTTACAGTGAAAACTCTATCCAAGAATATTAATGCTATTCCCTCATCAAATCTTTTGTACAATATACCCCCCAAAATTTTAGGTTTATTTCACCAATGAGACTACCCAAAACAAGTCTGTAGAGAAAAATTCAAAGCAATAATCAATGAGTTCATTCTGTTACTTGTTTCTATACTGTTATTTATTTAAGGTGTTTCTATTTTGCAGGACCTTGCCCCCACTTGTGTTTTGATCATAAATCTGAAATTAATGCAATATTTATCTTTAGTAATTTGGCAAGTTTTTCCAAACTGCCATTTAATTATATGAAATAAGTTTTCTAATAGACTCCTCAGAAAGCACCTGAGCTCCAAGATTGCCTAAATTCTTGAATGTTTCATAATGTTTTTATGTAGCCTTGATGCTTGAAGGAAACATTGGCAGGAAATAAGACCTTGGCTCCTTCTTTCCTTAAGTTTTGTAAAATGTGTTAATTCAGTGTTATCTTGCTTTGTATATTTCTGTTGAGAAATATGATGCCAACGTGATTTTCATCTCTTAACAACTGACTTACTTACTGTATTCAATAGCTCAGATACTCTTCCCTTTATTTTTACATTCTAGTTGTTCTATTAGAATATGTCTTGGAGTTATCTGTTCTGGATCAATTTTCCCCATTATATAGGTTACATAAAAAATGTTAGAGGTTCTTTCATTTCTAGAAAGATTTCTTAGATTATTATTTTAAGTATTGCTTCTCTATTTTTTTTTNGGGGGGCACAACGGAGAATGTCCTACTTGGGAGGGCAGGAAGAAAAACTGGACAGTGAGTGCACTTGGCGGATGTAGGTTTAGCTTTGTACCTAAAGGCTGGGTCTTTTCACAAGGAGACTCAAAAAGGGACCCTGCTTCCAGTTTTCCCTCTTCCGTTCCCAGAGCTAGTACAGGGCTTAGAAGAATGCCCTTGGTCTGTTGGTCCAGTGTTGTCTGTCATCCATCTAAGTGTTCCCACTTTCAAGTGACAATCCTCCTTGGCCCTGCCGTGGGCAGAGCATGTCTGGCATACCAGCCTGACTTTTATGCCCTAAATCTTGAGTTGAGGAAATATATGCACAGGAGTCAAAGAGATGTCTTTATATCTGACTGTACATAAATGAATCTTTTTTTCCTTTTTGGTGCAATAAAGTTTGTTTTGGCAGAAGGAGGAAGCGCCTGTGGGTGTGGGAGGGTTTGTGTAAAAGGAAGAATGATCGTTTTGACAACCAAACTTTTCACCTAGGCCTGAAACTGTCGGATAAAGATAGTGCTCACTGGAAGCCAGAAACTTGGGTTAAAAGATGTGTGGAAGCAGGACTGCTAGTGACAAGAAGTTTCCATCCATCAGAAATACGGTCCTTTTTTGGAGGCTGTAACTTTGGCAGTCAAAGGAGAAGAATGCCACTTTGGTCTCAGTTGCTTCCAAAGAAATGCCTATTCAGGAAGTGAACACGTCCTAAAGGACCGGCAGAACTAGACAGGCTCAGACTAGATCTATAGGATCTACCCTTGGTAAGGAAAAGGTGTGTCAATATGGATATCCCAAACCATTGGGTTTTCAGTTTTCTGATAGCAAACCAACCTGGGGAATTTAGAGTTAAAGACCATGAAGACAGTGCTTAACTGGCCACCCAGCTCATCACCTCTATTTGCTATAGAAGGCTCTTGCTTTCTGGTACAGAGGCTTCTCTTGGTTGACCATCTGCATAGGAAGAAATTAAATACAAAATCTATTAACCTGTGCCATGCAAAGCTAGATAAACGCAAGTGTGGGCTCTGGGGTTAGTTGGCCTAGGCCCTAACTTGAGCTCTGATTAAGGTAGTGGGTGAAAGTGAAGTCGCTCAGTAGTGTCCGACTCTTTGCGACCCCATGGACTGTAGCCTATCCGGCTCCTCCGTCCATGGGATTTTCCAAGCAAGAGTGATGGGAGTGGATTGTCATTTCCTTCTCCAAAGGTGGTGGGTGGGCCCTATTAAGATTCCTCACCTCAAAGGTTAGGGCACCCATTTGACATTTACCATTGTGAGGACTATATAAAAGGTATATAAAACTGGGTGTCTCACAGGTGTTCAATAAATGATTCCTACCAATAAGGCTAGAGGGACCTGGTGATCACTATAGGAGGGAAAGTCAGTAAGGAATTTGAGAAATAACTGCATCCACTATGATTGATTCCCCTCAAATTCCATTTTCTTTCCTCTAACCACCATTGACCTATATTTCCTTCACACTCACAGCTGAGTGTGCAGCCATAAGCTGGAACCTCTACAGAGGAAGCTGGAAGAGACTGATTATTTAATTGGCCAATTAGGGCCTGCTCATTTGAGAGAAGGAACATCTTATGAGGAAGGGGTTGGAATTAACAGAGACTAGACTGTCCCAGACAGGAGACAAGGCAGCCTTCATTCTAGGCCCAGCTCGACCATGACCTTGTGGTAGATGGCCTGTGCAAGTCACTTTATACATGCTCGCGGTTTTCTGTTACTCAGGTTATCCTTAGTGGATAAACAAGGTTTTCTCCAATAAAAATGCAATGTGAAGGCACTTAAAAAAATAATAATAAAGCAATGAATGAAGAATATTGGGGGAAGAAAAAACTTGGAATTTTTTTGGGGGGTTTTTTGGTTCTTTTTTAAAACAAAGTTGTCCAGGTTTTATTCACCACCAGCTCCTCCCTCTTCTCCCTGCCTGTTGCTGTGCCCACTTCATTCCCAGTCAAGGGAGCGCTTCTCTGGCCTCCTCCGCTGTAATCTCCTGGGAGTAGAGGTCAGTGAAAAGAGCTGGCAGCCAGTAGTGGGCCTCCCCTGGGGCCTGCAGGTCCAGCCAAGCCAGCCCTTCCTTCAGCAGGTGTTCCTGGTGGAAAAAGGAAAAAGTCAGTTGAGAAAGGGGAGTTTCCACAAAGTAGGGTATATAATCTTCAAACCTATCTTGGCTTCAGTAGGGTTTTCAAACTAAATCTCCAAGAGTGCCTTCACATATCCACACAGCCGAACTGGAATGATGTGTTTAACCTAGATCTTTGCCTGCTGTGTGAGAAATACTACCACGTTGCTTAATCTGTGCTGCTGGGAAAGACGATTATGACAAAGGGGGATGTTGTGGAAGGAAGGTAGGGCCACAGAAACATTTGCTACATGGCCTTCAGTAAATCACTTAACTCCATTCCCTAAAACAAATGGAGATCACTAACTTTCAGTTAATTTACTGGGTAACAGACAGCTATAAGACAGGGAAACCCTTTCGGAGAAGTTAATGGAAAGTCTGTATTAGAATGGACTCATAGTTGCTGTAACTGGAAATATGCTCCAGATGGGTTGGTTTGACCCAATATTATTAAACAAATGTTTATGTCAGCCCCACTTCACAGATGAAGTTAAGTCTTTAGTTTAACTGCCCGGGTAAGGATACTGAAAGCCAGGGCTCCTACATGTTCATGCTACTCTCTCTTCACACTAGTCTTTCATTAGTACCAGGAAACTTGTATATATAAAACTATATATAAATGCACTAATTATACAAATGTAATATCATTAGTTAATAATTCCCTTCACTCTGTATCAACTGTTAATTTCAGTCAAACCACATTAACTATCTGACCAGGCTCTACAGGTCATGAGAGAAGGTGTTGGTGGCTCCCCAGTGGCAGTGGCAGGCTGGCTGTACCTGTGTGCCAGTGTTCGAAGCCCCTTCCTTTGTGAGTTCTACCTCTCTGTGCCATCTGCAGATAAACACTGGGATTACTTTGTGGTAGCAACAGCCTTCAAGGCAAGAAGTTAACAGAAAGAAGCTGCAGCCCTTGCCTGAGTGGTACCTGTCTACCCACCTCCTCCCATCTGGGGCCCATCTTTTCTCAGCCATTCCAAAAGTCACGTACCAACACTTGCCGCGCTCGCTCCGTCTCCCATTTAAGACTGGCCTTGATATCACTGACAGTCACATAGCCATTTTTCTAAAGGAAGGAATGGGGAGTGAGTTAAGTGTGTGCTTTCCCTTAGAATCCAGCATCTGCCCAGGGACAAGTAATTTATCCAGACAGGAGGGGGACCTGCCCTTGGGTAGAGCGTAAGGGAGCACAGAAAAGAATGTTTAGAGGTCCCGGCAGAGAGTAAAGTGATTTTCAGGATGACAGAGGTAGGCAGACTGAGGTGCTCAGTCTTAAGTAGAATCCCTGGTACTAAACATTAATGTAGACTTTTATCCCAAAACTCGAGAATATGGCAAAGATTCAGAATGATTAACTGATAGGAAGGAATGATGATCATCAAAACTGATCATAATCTAAAATAAGAATTCAGCCCTTGTCCAGCCTCACCCGAACCATTCCCCAACCCAGAAAAGTCCCCTCCTTTGTTCGGTTCTCGTCTACATTACAGCACTGAAAACTGAACGTGTCTTCCCTAAACACAGGATAAGGATCTGAAGGAAGATGGTATAGCTTAAGGCACTATTAAGGAACAAGAGGATGGCAAACAAGATTAAAAATTTTTTTCAAAGAATCCATGAAGTAGTTTTACAAAGACATCAAAAAAAATCTGTTCACCGAGGAGATTCAGTTAGTTGTGTGCATGTCTGTCTACTACTCCACTAGAATGTAAGCTCTTTGAGAGCAGGAACTATGTGGTCCCCATCTTTATTTGCCCCTACAGCCTGGCCCAGTGCTTTGCACTGTAGCTGCTCAATAAACATCTGCTAAATAAGCACAGGTCTGAGTAGTGCATCCGTTAGACAGTTTCAGCAAAAGAATTGAGTGATGGTGGGGAAATCAGAAAATACCTTCCTAGACTGTCATGCACACACATGCACATGCATGCACACACTCACACACACTCTCAGAAGGCACACCGGTACCTCTGCCAGCTGCAGCACCACAGTGTGATCCATATTGAGCTCAGCAGGAACAGACTGAATGAGGTAAGTGCCACCCACAGGGATGATGCTGAAGCCGGTGCCGAGTGCCTTTAGTTTCTTGATGGCCCTGATCAGGTCGTCTCTGAGGTGAGGAAGAGCTGCATCAAGATCCCTGGCAGACCAGACCTGGCAACAATGCAGTTTCATCTCTGCCCTAGGCAAGACACCCTGATGGAAGACTCACAAGTCCGCACAACATTTAACTACATCGGTAAAAAGGCGGGGTTAAAGTGCACCAAATGGTGCCTGGACGTTCAAGGGAGATGGTAGAGGAGTCAGGCTTTCCATTCAGCAAGCCATTCCAACACCAGAGGTAAAAAACATGCTTCTAGGAGCCCATCAGGAAATGTGAGTAAGCGAGCTGAACTTAACAGGGAGTAGTCTGAACCACAGCAAAATACAGAATGCTTATCCATTTGAAAGGGAGCAATCCAGCTGATTACTGCCATTTGGAGATTCAGACCTGGCAGTGTTAGATTTTCTGATTCCTTAGTTGACAATTAACTGAAATTACGGAAGAAAACCCACATCTGAAAATGTGCAGACCACATATGCAGTCTACATACTGATTAGCTTTTTCACCTTTTCTCAAATTGGAGTCATGCATAAAGGCTAGTGAACCAGGACCCTTTAGACCTCATCTTCTGAGCTCAACTCCTTTCCCCAGCCTTTCTCAGTGCCTGCTCTAATCTCCTTGACCACAAATAACGTCAAGAGTATATACCGCCTCAAGTATGTTTAAAAAAAATGTATGTGTATACACACACATTCACATATTTATGCATGCTTAGAAGGAAATCTGTCAAATGTTTAATAGTTATAATCTCTCAGCTGAGAAACAATGGGTGGTTTGGGTTTTTTTATATCTCTTTTCAGTTTTCTAAAATGAAAATATTTCTTCTGATCATGAAGAGAAACAAAAAAGATTTCTAAACTAGCCTAGATCTATAAACAGTAAGGAGAAAAGATTTCCACCTGATTTTTAAAGACCTTTCTATACTCCAAGAGGTTGGAAGACAAAACCTACTGGCTGACATCCTGGGCGAATTTGCCCCTTCCTTTTAACACCTGTTGATGCAGTTCCTCCAAAGTTATCAGACCTATTGGAGAGGGGGGACAGAAAGCAGTTGAAGGATTACCTTTATGACTTAAAAAAGTCAGCATCATATCTGAAAAACTATAAATGTTCTCTTGACACCAGGGCTGTGTCTACAGCCAATGATTTCTAACTGGTTTTAAGCTTTAAGACCATTCAATATGCTTATTAAGATGACACCACTGGATGACCATTTTGAAGGTCACATTTTGGGTAGCACAGAGACTCAGTTGGCATCACCACACCTTGGAGAAGCAGAGCAGGCCTACCGTTACTAAGAGAAAATCATAACCCAAACATATCTATCAGGGGGAAAGGCCTATTTTCTACCTCCCTATATGTTCTGTGACAACTAGGAGCTAACCTTTCCTGACTAAGACCTTTGGAGAATAGAGAGAATCATTCATGTTTACCACTGGCCATGGAGACCAGCCATGAATTCAACCGCATGAAGGACTAACGTGCTTCTCAGGACCAAACAGCTTCTCAAGACCTTACTGGCCTGCAGATTGCCAGACTGGAAAGATCATTTTTCAAGACTTTTTTTTCTTTCTCAGAGATAGATGCCCAAAGCCCAGTCCACAGGACTCCATTCAGCCACCCTCACCTCCATTCCGGTGCTTCAGGGCCAGGCACACTTCAATAATCTGGACCCCCAGCTCGTAATAGAAGTCCCCCACGCCTAGCATCTCAGACCAAAATCCTTTTCCAGCTAAAAGACAGAAAAACAAAACTAGGTTATTCATTAGTTAACAACTTTTTCTTTCAAAGCTAGATTAAAACATCTACCCTATGGGCAGTCTTCTCTGCCCAGTGTTAAGCCCTTCTGGACTCAGGATGCTCTTGGTTATTCCTACTAAACAACCGGTCCAGAAAGTTTTAAAGGTGGGCAATCTAAAAAGCAGTGCTATTTGGCTGCTATCTCTGGCTCAGAGTGAAATATAATGGGACATATGGTCTAGACAAAGCTAAGAGTATAAGCAGACCTGGCATTCAAAAGTTCACTGGAGATATTTTATTGAGTAAAAAATGCAGGTTATAAAGCAGTAACTACAGCATAATCCCATATATCTTTAAAAAATAGTTTATAAATATGATGATGTGAATATGATTTACATTCTATGTCTAGAAAGTAAACATACCTTAACCATACTTTATCTCAGCAATAACGGGCAGGGTCAAAAGACTTCTACTTTCTCATTTTATTTGTTGACTGACTGAAACACATACCACTTTTTATCAAAACTAAATATTTCTTTTTAATAAAGGGAAAAAACAGTCATAAAAATATTTTAGAGCACGTCTTTCCAGGGAAGATCATATACACTGTCCACTCAGCTTGCACTCCAACCTCTCCATTGTTCCCATCAAACTGGACATTCAGTTATCCTGCTACGTACTCCCTATAGGTAACATCCTCTGGATCTCCCGGTAAGCCTTTACAGATGTTCCAGCAATAGTGATGACAACTAGGTGAGCTCTGTCCCTTAGCAACCAAACACTGTACCCCTACGGATTCCTTACAGGCCAGAGGATCCACTCCAATAGTGGCACACATGTCTTGAAACTGCACCCGGAACTCGGGATTCTTCCTGATCTCCTGCTTGTGTTTGCTGGCAAATTCTTCCAGGTTGGTCTTGAACATGTCCAACTGCTTTGACATCTGCAGGATGAACAAAGGGAAGGTTAGGGGCAACCCAACCAAGTGATAACTAAATGCCAAGAGTAGGTCCCTGGGCCAGTGACATGGCAAAGGCTGAAATAACCTATTGTCTCCAGGATTACCATAATACTGTTAACTGTTCCCTTCCTTTTTTTTTCCTGCCTCTCCTTCACAGTTCTGCTATAACAGAAACAAGATGCTGTAACGTTGCTTCAGTTCTAACATACACATTTTCCCCTACGTGTTTCTGTTCTGAAGTCAGTATTCATCTAAGAATTCTTTCTTTTTAAAAAAATCTTCGTATTTACTCATTCATTCACTTTCTTCCAGATTTATTGAGATAAAACTGACAGCACTGTATATATAGCATTATACGGCATAATTATATCTGACTCACATACATCATGAAATGATCACAGTTAACTTTAGTGAACATTTATCATCTCATACAAATACAAAATTAAAGAAATAGAAAAAAAATGTTTTTCCTTGTGATGAGAACTCTTAGGATTTACTCTCTTAACAATTCATTATATAACACGGTGTAAGTGCTTTTCTTTTNAAGGACCTACTGTATAGCATAAGGAACTCCACTCAATATTCTGTAATGACTTATATGGGAAAAGAATCTGAAAAAGAATAGATATTGTATAACTGACTCAACATGCTATACATTTGAAACTAACAGAACATTGTAAATCAACTATATGCCAATATAAAATAAAATTATTTTTAAAAAGCTAATGAAATTAATTGAAGATGCACCTAATAATCAATTTTGTAGCATTTACACAGTGGGAAATCTTCAGCAACTGACAGAAAAGCTCGATAGGAGAGTAAGCAAGCCTGGCATGAGTCAGGCATGTTGTTGAATCTTTGGGTCAAGGACCTCCTTGAGGATAACCCTGGATAAAGAATCTCTGAGGAAGGGTTTTGAGTCTACAGTCTACCACGTTACATTCTAAACCTACATTCTTTTTAGCTTCAGGGGCTATTCTGATTTCCTATTTGCATTACTCCTTCTCTTTCCCTAATTAACAAAGCCTATCTTCAACCCAAGTATAACCACTCCTAGTCCAACATGTCTTCATTTTTTCCTATTAAAAATTTGTATGTTATTATAGTCACCATTTCCAGTTGATTGCTGCATGTTATCTCCCTCTATGACTGGGACCTTTTGAAGAGCACAGCCTGTGTCTACCTTCTTTCCTCAGTCCAAGGGCCCCAATTCCCTACCTCACTGCCTCCTTTTCTTCACCAGGAAAAATAAGTGAGTACACTAGAGAGCATGTACAGAAAAGGAAATACTAGAGAAGGAAACTACAGGAACCACACCCTCGTCACTGTCTCACACTTCTGGTACGCACCTAGATATGATGGTGGTGGGTGCCAGAGGTTAGGCAGTATTTCTATGTTATTCTTTGACATTTATAGTAAAAACTCCAAAGACCCAAATCAAAGACACGCCTAATAATCAAATTTGAAGCATTCACACAGTAGGAAATCTTCAGCCACTGACATGGCTTAAGTTTTCTACCACTTACTATCTATGTAACCTTGGATAAAGCACTTAACACCTCAGCGCCCTCAATTCTAAACTGCAAAGAACAGAGTTCTTTCTTGACAGAACTGTCAAGAGGAATGAACAAGACAGCATACCTAAAGAAAATGGACATATGCCTGGGAGGCTCAAAGTAGGTAATCATTCAAAGGTGTCAGCTATCGTTGTTATTAGCAAGTCACCTAAATGATCTGAGCAGCACAGAAATCAGATACACTATTTTTGGTTGATCCAAACAATCTGGTTTATATGAGAGGGGTCCTGCCAAACCTCGTGGGATCTCTCTTGCTACCTGGAGCCCTTCAACCTACTCACCTGGGCCAGCTGGTCCTCAGCCAAGACAGTCCCTCGCTCCTTGTACTTGGCCTGTCGGGCAAAGAGACAAGGATGAGTTGAGCGAATGGATGCTGGGGGCTCCAACTTGTATCGCCTCCTCAGAAGTATGGAAAGAGGAGGATCTCGCAAATGGTTTTTCTTAGGGAGAGGAGTGAACAGACGACTCCCCTGTAATCAAATTGAGGGGCGTGGGGGAAAGGACTGATGGGTCTGGGGATGGTGACATTCCAATCCACCGGAAGCTGGAGAAACTCAGCCCCCCGGGATCCGAGAAGCCCACGTCAAATTCTTTCGGGAGGCGATTTGAGGGTATAGAGCTCTGCTCGGAGAAATTGTCTCTCGCAAGTCAGGGGTGGCTGTTGGCCCGCCTTCTTCCTCTCACCTCGGCAAGCTTCTTCTTGGCGATGGCGCCAGCTCCCACCCCACGACGGTGCATCCCCGTCGTGGCCCGCGGGCCGCCCGGCTGCCGGGACCCCGGGTCTCCAAGTCCCGGGATCCACCACCGGCTCCCCGACGCGGAAGCGCGTGTCGTACGTCATCTTCGCGCGACGGAAGTTACGTCCAGACTTCCGACTACGGAGCTGGAATCGCCCAGCGGCCCCGCCTCTTGCGCGGAGAAGGAGTTTCAAGACTGCGGCCGAGTGTTGCCACCCACGTGTACTCTCGGATCCTCTAAACTTCCTGTGGTCGTCCTCAACTGCCACCCCAGCTTCCAAGTAGAGGTCCGCCACTGCTCCTTGGCAGTCTGCCGAGTGCCATACGCTGGGTTGGACACCAAGGATTCCGTATCAAGCATACAGCAATACATTCTATGCTAATAGGGTTTACCTTATGGAATCACTCAGAGCTTGTGACTGGGGAAGGCCTTATAGTTACGAACTTGGACTCTGAAATTAGTTTACCTAGCTCGTAGCTTCCAGTACATATGACCCAGTTGTTTAATCTCAAGTCTCTCAGTCGTGTCCGACTCTGCGACCCGGGTTTCCCGTACTGCAGGCGGACGCTTTACCATCTGAGCCACGAGTCGTGTGCTACTCTTAAGACCTCATGGGCCGTAGCCGGCCAGCCTCCTCTGTCCAGAGGATTTACTGGAGTGGGTTGCTATTTTCTTCTCCAGGAGAATCTTCCCCACCCAGAGATGGAACTCGTGTCTCTTGCATTGGCAGGCGAATTCTTTATCGCTGAGCCACCAGGGAGCTTCAGGCAAATACCTTAATCACTTGTGTTCCATCCACAGTTGTGAAAGAATAATACCTACTCATGAAGTTATGAGAAATAAGCCAGAAAATATATAACGAAGCATTTAGTACAATGTCTGCCACATGAATATCAGCTGTGTTTGTTATTCATCAGGTCTGTGATAGAATCAGTTTTCTGTGTGTTTAGAAAGCTCCATATATGATTTACAAGGGCTCTCCTTGTGGCTCAGATGGTAAAGAATCTGCTTGCAATGCAAGAGACCTGAGTTTGATCCCTGGGTCAGGAAGATCCCCTGAAGAAGGGAATTGCTACCCACTCCAGTGTGCTTGCCTGGAAAATCTCACAGACAGAAGAGCCTGGCGGGCTACAGTTCTTAGGTTGCAGAGGGAGACAGGACTAAGCTACTAACACTTTCACATTTTTTTTTTTAAGTAGGTGATTTCCATAACATTATTGAGTCTTGCAAAGGAGGAGCCAGTAGAGGTTTGGAGGAGCCAATGGAGGTTTCTTAAGTCAGAGAGTAGTAATAAATTTTTGTTACAGGAAAATTAGTGGCAACCTAGACTTAATTTTTGAGTCAGTTGTAGCAGTCCGAAGAAGAAATGCTGCTACTGCTAAGTCACTTCAGTCGTGTCCGTCTTAATGTGACCTCATAGACGGCAGCCCACCAGGCTCCCTCGTCCCTGGGATTCTCCAGGCAAGAACACGGGAGTGGGTTGCCATTTCCTTCTCTAATGCATGAAAGTGAAGTCGCTCAGTCGTGTCCGACCCTTAGTGATTCCATGGACTGCAGCCCACCAGGCTCCTCCGTCCATGGGATTTTCCAGGCAAGAGTACTGGAGTGGGGTGCCATTGCCTTCTCCGAAAGAAGAAATGGTAAGGGGGGAATTAAGATGGTGGCAGTAAGGATAGAGAGAATGAGACAAATTCAGGATGTATTAAGGTGGGATGGTAAAACTGATGAGACAGGGGCAGTGAGTGAAAGTCGCTCAGTTGTGTCTGATTCTTTGTGACCCCCACGGACTATACAGTCTGTGGAATTCACCAGGCCAGAATACTGGAGTGGGTAGCTATTCCCTTCTCCAGGGTATCTTCCCAAACCAGGGATAGAATCCAGGTCTCCTGCATTGCAGGCAGATTCTTTACGAGCTGAGCCACCAGGGAAGCCCAGGAATACTAGAGTGGGTAGCCTATCCCTTCTCCAGCAGATCTTCACAACCCAGGAATCAAACCGGGGTCTCCCACATTGTGGGAAAATTCTTTACCAGCTGAGCTACCAGGGAAGCCTGAGATGGGGGCAGAGTGGGTGGGAAAACTTGGCGGGATGTTCAACTTCCTGGCTTACACAACAGGGTGGTGCCATTCAGAGAGGTAGAACACACTACAAGATGAAGTTTGAGGAAATAACTGAGTGGTTTTGAAAATGCTGAAATTGAGGTTTATGTGATATCACAGGAGAGACGGCCAGTTGTCATTCAGATGTACTGGTTTGAAGTTCTGCGGAAAGATATGGGCTGGGCTACAGGTCAAGGCAAAACCATGAATGTGACTAATGTTACCAGAGTATTTTCAAGTAAAAGGATAAAAAGAGGACGTGAGGGCCTTCCTTGGTGGTCCAGTGGTTAGGAATCCACCTTGCAAAGAGGAGGATGCAGGTCCATCCCTCGTCAGGAACTAAGACCCTAGATGCTACAGAGCCACTAAGCCTCTGCACTGCAACAAAAGAAGCCCATCGTGCCACAGTGAAGACCCAGAGCAGCAAAAACAAAAAAAAAAAGGGGATGGGAGCAGGGACTTCTCTGGCAGTCTAGTGGTTAAGACCCTGTGCTCCCAATTCAGGGGGCACGGANGCCTTCCTTGGTGGTCCAGTGGTTAGGAATCCATCTTGCAAAGAGGAGGATGCAGGTCCATCCCTCGTCAGGAACTAAGACCCTAGATGCTGCAGAGCCACTAAGCCTCTGCACTGCAACAGAAGAAGCCCATGGTGCCACAGTGAAGACCCAGAGCAGCAAAAAAAAAAAAAAGGAGGATGGGAGCAGGGACTTCTCTGGCAGTCTAGTGGTTAAGACCCTGTGCTCCCAATTCAGGGGGCACGGATCGGGGAACTAAGATTGTGCATGCCACATGGCACAGCTTTAGGAAATAAAAGAGGATGGGGGCAGAGATAGGCGGCAGGATATTTCTTTGGCATTTGGGGCCTTGAGGGATGGTGGAGCCATAAGCCCAAAGAGTCTAGACCCCTGAGGATTTCATGGGACAAGCTGTCACACCAGCCCTAGGCTACCTGCCTCTAGGTAGAGAAATAATGCTCTATCTTGCTAAAAATNTTCTTTGGCATTTGGGGCCTTGAGGGATGGTGGAGCCATAAGCCCAAAGAGTCTAGACCCCTGAGGATTTCATGGGACAAGCTGTCACACCAGCCCTAGGCTACCTGCCTCTAGGTAGAGAAATAATGCTCTATCTTGCTAAAAATGTTCAGCACTGTTATTTTGTGTTTTCCTCTCTTTTGAAGCAGAAGGTAATGTTAATAGATTCATGGACTAAGGCTGAAACAGTTATTCTGGCTATCATAGTCCTTTAGGCTCATTCTGATGCATACCCTCAGATACTGAACACAGATAACATAAGCCCCCTAAAACACAAACTTACTTTCACAAACACAGATTTGTCCCCTCCAGCACATATATTTGACACCCTTTCATACACACGCAATCCTCCATTATACCTACCCACCCCTGACTATGAAAAACACACTAACCTCATACAGACANATTATGGCAGAAAGTGAAGAGGAACTGAAAAGCCTCTTGATAAAAGTGAAAGGAGAGAATGAAAAAGTTGGCTTAAAGCTCAACATTCAGAAAACGAAGATCATGGCATCTGGTCCCATCACTTCATGGCAAATAGACAGGGAAACAATGGAAACAGTGTCAGACTTTAGTTTTTTGGGCTCCAAAATCACTGCAGATGGTGATTGCAGCTACGAAATTAAAAGACGCTTACTCTTTGGGAAGTTATGACCAACCTGCGATAGACATGAGTTTGAGTAAACTCTGAGAGTTGGTGTTGGACAGGGAAACCTGGTGTTCTGGAGTCCTTGGGGTTGCAAAGACTAGGACACAACTGAGTGACTGAATTGAATTGACTGATGAGTACAAAAACTTTTCTAGTATGCTTGATAAAGGCTTGAGAAAGAACATTAAAAAAAGATGGAGAAATTGGAAAACATAAGCTAAATTACAGGGAACACTGAATATGAAACAGAAAAAGTGAAACAAACTAGATAAATGTAAAAATCTTCATATAGTCTAATTGTTTTTCAACATAGCTGCTCATTAGAAACACATCTGGATCTTCGGAGGGCAAAAAGCAATACCTGGGCATTTGTATTTGTCAAAAAATTCTGAGATAATTCTGATATGCATCTGAATTTTAAAAAGTGATTGCAGGTTTTTCTATTAAATAGTAGTTTTAGTGATTTAGAATTCTATCATTTTCTGTTGGTCAGTCATGAATAATAGTTACATAATTACAATAGTAAAGATGCTTATCAACTTTCACAGTCAATAGGCAAAAAATAAAAAATAATTACAGTTGCAAGCCATAATGGAAACATAATTAACCTAACAATATAAAATAGATACAATTTAGGGGGTTAAGTAAAGTGGTGTTGTAAGTGGAAGTGTCTACATGTACATATTTTCATTCACCCAGCCAGTCTATGTCTTCTTACTGGTACATTTCATCCATTTACACTTAATGGAGTTATAGGTATGTATGGCCCTCTGGGTGGAGAAGGAAATGGCAACCTACTCCAGTATTCTTGCCTGGAGAATCCCAGGGATGGGGGTGCCTGGTGGACTGCCATCTATGGAGTCACACGGAATCAGACACGACTGAAGCGGCTTAGCAGCAGCAGCAACATGGTCCTCTGGGTAGCACTGGGGGTAAAGAACCCGCCTACCAATGCAGGAGATGTGAGAGATGTGTTTGATCCCTGGGTTGGGAAGATCCCCTGGAGGAGGACATGGCAACCCACTCCAGTATTCTTGCTTGAAGAATCCCATGGACAGAGGAGGCTGGTGGGTTGCAAAGAGTCATACTATTGTACTGAAGTGACTTAGCACGCACATTATCGTTTCGTTAATTGTTCGGGTTTGTTTTGTGTTGGTCTTTTCCCTCTCTTGTGTTTCCCGCCTTGAGAAGTTCCTTTATCATTTGTTGTAAAGCTGGTTTGGTGATGGTGAATTCTCTTAACTTTTGCTTGTCTGGAAAGTTTTCCTTGCTGAGTGGAGTATTCTTGGTTGTAGGTTCTTCCCTTTCAACACTTTAAACAATCTTGCTATTCCCTCTGGCTTGTAGTGTTTCTGTTGAGAAATCAGCTGATAATATACAGGAGTTTCTTTTTATTTGTTATTTTTCCCTTGTTGCTTTTAGTGTTTTATCTGTGTCTTTAATTTTTGTCAGTTTGATTACTATGTGTCTCAGTGTGTTCCTCCTTGGGTTTATCCTGCCTGGGACTCTCTGTGCTTCCTGGACTTGGTTGACTATTTCCTTTCCCATGTTAGGAAACCTTTCAGCTATTATCTCTTCAAATATTTTCTCAGGTCCTTTCTTTCTCTCTTTTCTTTCTGGAACCCCTATAATGCAAATGTTGGTGCCTTTAATCTTGTCCCAGAGGTCTCTTAGGCTGTCTTCATTTTTTTTTTCATTCTTTTTTCTATATTATGTTCTGCAGTAATGATTCCCACCATCCTTTTCTTCAGATCACTTAACTGTTCTGCCTTATTTATTGTGCTATTGATTCCTTCTAATATATTGTTCCTCTCTGTTTGTTTTTTAGTTTTTCTGAGTGTTAGTCATTCAGTCATGTCCCACCCTTTTTGACCCCACCTCATGGACTTTAGCCCACCAGGCTCCTCTGTCTGTGAAATTCTCCAGGCAAGAATACTGGAGTGGGTAGCCATTCCCTTCTCCAGAGGATCTTCCCAGCCTAGTGGATTAAATTTGAGTCTCTTGCATTGCAGGCAGATTCTTTACTGTCTGAACCACCAGGGAACCGTTCTTCTAGGTCTTTGATAAAAATTTCTTGTATCTTCTCCATTCTGCTTCCAAGGTCCTGGATCATCCTCACTATCATTCCGAGTTTTTTCAGGAAGGTGCCTATCTCCACTTATTTAGTTGTTTTCCTGGGGTCTTATCTTGTCCCTTCATCTGAGACATAACTCTGCTTTTTCATCCTGATTAACTTTCTGTGGTGTGACCTTCATTCTAACTGCTGTGAGATTGTGGTTCTTCTCACTTCTTCTGTCTGCCCTTTGGTGAATGAGGCTTGTGTAAGTTTCCTGATGAGAGGGACTATGTGGGGAAAACTGTGTCTTGTTCTGGTGGGTAGGGCCTTGCTCAGTAAAGCTTTAATCCAATTATCTCTTGATGGGTAAAGTTGATCCCTCCCTGTAAGTTGTTTGGCTTGAGGCCACCCAGCCCTGGGGTCTCTGGGCTCTATGGTAGGGTTAATGGTGAACGCCAAGAGGACTTAAGCCATGGGACTCAGGACTGCTGCTGCCAGGGCCCCATCCCTGTGGTGAATCGCTGCCAACCCATGCCTCCACAGGAGGCCCTCCAACACTAGCAAATAGGTCTGGTTCAGTCTCCTATGGGGTCACTGTTCCTTTCCCTTGGGTCTTGGTGCACGCAGATTTTGTTTGTGTCCTCCAAGAGTTGTCTCTGTTTCCCCTAGTCCTGTAGAAGTCCTGTAATCAAATGTGGCTGTCCTTCAAAGTCAGATTCCCTGGGAATTCCCAGTCCCTTTGCTGGATCCTTAAGCTGGGAAGCCTTACGTGGGGCTCAGAACCTGCACAACAGTGGGAGAATTTATTTGATATTATTGTTCTCCAGTTTGTGGGTCACCCACTTGGCGAGTATGGGATTTGATTTTATCATGATTGTGACCCTGCTACCATCTCGTTGTGGCTTCTTCTTTGTCTTTGGACATGGGGTATTTTTTTTGGTGGGTCCAGAGTCCTCCTGTCCATGGTTGTTCAACAACTAGTTGTAATTTTGTTGCCTTTTTTATAGAGATGAGTGCACCTCCTTCTACTGGACTATCTTGAACCAGAAGCCAGAAGCACAGTCTTAACCACTGGACCACCAGAGAAGTCCTAATACCCCCGTGTTTTTAAACTGATGTTTCATGTGTGAATAATAATAACAAAAGTCACTTGTGCCAAGCATTATCTTAAAATTCTTCAACTCTATGAAGTGAGTACTTTTTAATCTTTTTACAGACAAGAAACTGAGCATCAGAGAGAGGGAGGAACTAACTTGCCAAATCACAGACCTAGAGTGATTTGAATCTAGGTGTGTTTGACTCTAGTCTGCTAAAATGTGACTAGATCAAGAGGATAGGGGGACATTAGCAAAGATAACCTAAGCTAGGTGGGAAGGAGAGACAGCCTTGCCTTCTGTGGATGCAGGGCAGTGAGAGAAGGCAGCACACCAAGGTGGAAAAGTCTTAAAACACAGAAAGAAAGAGGAATTGACTTTTGGACAAACTGAGCTCTCCCACTTTACTTCACCTTCCCTGCCCTCTCCCTAGTGTGAAATCTGGAATCCTGCAAGAGAGACTTCTTGTTCATTCCTCTTCATCTCAATATAATTCTCACCATCATCAGTATGATTGGAGATGCAAATAGATCTTCTCTGACTTCCCCCTGCTCAAACTCCTTCAAGGACCTGCTCTTACACTAAGGATAAAATCCCAAAGCTTTGATGTGGCCTTTGAGGCCCTGCTTCTGCCTACCTTCCCTGTCTCCACTTGTGCCCTTCTCTCCACCCCATTGCCCGTTTTGCCATAGAACAATACTACCGGCTAATATTTATTGTCTCTCTTCACCATTGGGCCTTTTAATCCTTCAGATCTCACTCAGCTTAGGGTTTCCCTGGTGGTTCAGTGGTAAAGAATCCACCTGTCAATGCATGAAACATGGGTTCCATCCCTAGTCTGGGAAGATCCCACATGCTGCGAAGCAGCTGAGCACTTGTGCAACAACTATTGAGCCTGAGCTCCAGAGCGCATGTGCCACAGCTACTGAAGCCCAAGCACCCTCGAGGCTGTGCTCCACAACCAAAGACGTCATCACGATGAGAAGCCAGTAAGTCACAACTACAGAGCAGCCCCCACTCACAGCAACTAGAGAAAAGCCCACACAGCAAGGAAGACCCAGCACAGCCAAAAAGAAAGAAAGAAATATTTTTTTAAATCTCATTCAGCTTAAACATCATTTTCTCAGAGAGGCCCTCCTGATTGCCTACTCCATCTATGAGGCTTCTCTGGTGCTTGCAGAATCTTCAGTTGTGGGATCTAGTTCCGTGACTAGGGTTCAAATCTGGGCCCCCTGCTTTGGGAGTGCAGAGTCTTAGCCACTGGACCACCAGGGAAGTCCCTGTTTGTATAAAGATTAAGGTATGTCTCCCTCACTAGACTGTAAACCCCTTGGGGACGATGACTGTGTCTGTTTCCATCATTGCTGTATCCCCAGTGTTAAGCATAATCCCTGCCTGTGTTAGGTTTCCAATGAGTGTTCATGAAACAATAGATGAATTAACAGATAGGTAAGAGCCATACCTCCTTTTCACTGAGTAATAGTGCATACACAGACAAACGTCCAGTTAGTCATCAGTAGACACGTAAGCTTTGACAATGAGCACAAACATTTATTTCAGCTTAAACTTAGTTTGGCTCCTTTGGAGGATCTTGGAGTGGAGCTGAAGCAGGAGCTGAGTGAATGAAGGGCAGAGTCTAGTCGGAGCTTGGGTTTGGTCAGAGTCATTGAAACCTGTGCAGCGTGGAGAGAGGAGGGAATATCTCAGCTTAGAGTCAGTGAAGAGAGTGTGTTCTGGCAACCAGCCATAGTTCAACTCCTCCTACCTCCAACTTACCTTTCTAATGGTAATTATTCCCAAAAGTGCATAGACTGTCACCCACTTTCCAAGGAGACTTTCTCATACTCTTTTCTCCATTGTTCTGGCCACATAGGGTCCTTCTAACCCTCTTACAGGAAGCCATTCCAGATTTGTTCCCTCAATCCCTCAACTTCCCATCACTGAAGTCTGAATTCGTTTTGGTTTCTACACCTTGGTGTCTGCATCTTAAAGGAATGTCCTGTCTCACTATTCGAGTGGCTGGATCTCTCCATGATTTTGAGCCAACCCTTGCTTCTAAGATATGATATTAATAAACCGAAAGACTTCCTAGCTGAGCAGGAGGATTCGAGGATTACTGAGACCAGCTGGAGCTACAGAGAAGGGCAACGTTCCTCCACCTCCAGGGGTTTCACCACTGAGAGGCTGCCATGGCACAGGGTCACTGAGGGAAAGCTGAGGATGCTATGGTCTTGGGTGGGTAGGGCAGGTGAGAGCAGCATCTCACCTGGAGGAAACTGAGGAAGAAGTGAAAGCGGTACCACCATCTGTCAACATTATCAAACTCTTAACACTCTGCAAATGTTGCTGTCACCCTTTTCCTAGCATTATCTTATTCAAACTCCACCACATCCTATGAAGTGGTTTAAATAACCCTGACTTTCACAAAAATGCCTCTTTGTGACCCCATGGACTGTAGCTACCAGGCTCCTCTGTCCATGGGATTTTCCAGGCAAGAATACTGGAGTGGGTTGCCATTTCCTTCTCCAGGGGATCTTCCCAACCCAGGGATCGAACCTGGGTCTCCTGCATTGCAAGCAGACGCATTACCATCTGAGCCACGTGGGAAGCCTCAAGTTTCAGAGAGTGTAAGTAATTTGTCAGCCTGTGTTGGGGTGAAGATCTGAACGCACGTCTGACTCCAGAGAGAGAGCTCACAACCAATATGCAAGATGCCCAAAGCTGCCNCATTACCATCTGAGCCACGTGGGAAGCCTCAAGTTTCAGAGAGTGTAAGTAATTTGTCAGCCTGTGTTGGGGTGAAGATCTGAACGCACGTCTGACTCCAGAGAGAGAGCTCACAACCAATATGCAAGATGCCCAAAGCTGCCAGACTCCCACCTGAGCCTGCAGAGCTCCATCTGATCCACCATCCAGGCCAGCAGCTCTCGAATCAGTAAACGCTTTAGCAAATCTTCATCACTGGGGTTCTTGGGTAGGGAGCTACAAAGGAGAGAGCCTCTGGCAGGCCCCTTAAGCCCGGGCCCCACCCAGAGAGAGTAAAC